>JALIZH010011889.1:0-36312 GCA_030522465.1 Rhipicephalus appendiculatus
AAGTCCGGTTATTGATGGTGACTCTTGCTGTGCAAACACCGGCCGGCGTTATTATATGACCCCCAGCGGTCCGGATTTCAGGGCCTTGCCAAGCAGTCTTCACTTTCTTCAGCTTCGTCGCGAAAGGCCCACTGACGACGGAATAGTCGGCTCCAGTGTCGACGAGAGCGGTGACGTTGTCGCCGTCGAATATTACGTCGAGGTCGCTGGTTCGTCGTCGTGCGTTGCGGTTGGGTCGCGGCGTCGGATCACGGCTGCGTCGAAATGTTGCTCTGCTTCCATGTTGTGTCGTCACGTCTTCGTCGGCCCACGACGTTTCGTCAGCAGGGCTTCGTCTGCTTCGCGTCGTGTTCTGCAGGTTTCGTCGCGTTGTCGTCGTCGGCGGCCGCGGAGGATCTTCGGCATTTCGTCGTACAGCAACCGCACCTCCATCGGTTGCTCCATCGGTTTCCCGGATACGGGCTAGGCGACCGGCCCCGGTTTGGGCCGGTGTACTGCCGGCGGTGCGGTGATGTGTAGCGGCCTGGCGACGGCGATGGAGAAGGACTTCGCGGCGTCCATTGCGTTCCTGCCAGGTAGTCGGCGATGTCCCGTGGTCGTTCACCTCGCTGCGGACGCGGTGCGTTCACGGCGAAGCCACGCAGTCCCATCTCACGGTATTGGCAGCGGCGATACGTGTGGCCGGCTTCTCCGCAGTGATAACATAGTGGGTGGTGGTCGTGTGCACGCCAAACGTCGGTCTTTCTCGGCGTGTATCGCTGGCCGGCTGGTGTGCGGTATGACGTCGGTGGTGGCGGTGGGGGGTGTCTGGCGGCAGAACTGCGGTGGAGTGGCTTCTTGACGGGGGCGAGGAGGGGGGAACGGGACGGCGGACAGCAGCAGCGTAGCTCATGGCTTGGGGTTGCGGCTGCGTTGCGTCAGGAATGCCGAGCGATTGCTGGATTTCCTCGCTGACGATGTCTGCGATGGAGGAAACTTGGGGCTGGCACGACGGCATCATTCGGCGAAGTTCTTCTCGCACCACGGCTCTTATAGTCTCGCGCAGGTCGTCTGAGCATAGCGATTGAATGTCTCCGTAGCCTGGCGTCGACCGGCGATCGAATTGCCGTGTGCGCATTTCGAGCGTCTTTTCGATAGAAGTCGCTTTCGAGAGGAATTCCTGAACGGTCTTCGGTGGGTTTCTTATCAATCCCGAGAAGAGGTCCTGTTAGACCCCTCGCATGAGGAAACGAACTTTCTTCTCCTCAGGCATGTCCGCGTCAGTGTGGCGGAACAGCCGGGTCATTTCTTGACGTTTTCGTTTGGAAGTTGTACCCGTGTCTCCAGCAAAGAAGCGGCCCTTTCTTTGCGGGCGATGCTCCTGAACGTGTCCAGGAATGTGCCGCGGAAGAGATCCCAGGTTTGAAGGGCAGACTCCCGGTTCTCGAACCAGGTCTTGCTGAGTCTTCTAGGTAAAAGCAGGCCCGGCGCAGCTTCTCGTCGGAGTCCCAGTGGTTGAACGTGGCGACCCGCTCGTATTCCTCGCGCCAGCTTTCTGGATCGTCGCATGGTGAACTGCGGAAAGTCGGCGGCTCTCGGGGTTGGTGCATGACGACCGTTGTGGGCGGTACAGGGGCTGCCATCGTATCTGGGGTCGCTGTCGTGGTTTTCGGCTGCCTGGTTGTCTCGGGAAGTAGCCCGTACTCTGGCTGAAGTCCCTTCTGCCTGCGGCTAGCTCGAGATTCCGGGTTCTCCTTAGCGTCAGCTTCTTCGTGGCTTGAGCTTGGGTCAGTGCTTCGCGGGGGGCGTCCGGAGCATGGACGAAGCAGCACCTGCACCAGATGTCACGTGGTCGTGACGTCGACGAAGGCAACAGTCGGCGTGAAAATGAAGGAACCTTTTATTGCGCCGAACTTGTGGCCAAGAAACTGAAAGTCAGGCTACAGCAATGCACATTGGCACTGAAAGCGGCGAACCGAGCGTCGGCCGTCGCTAAAACTGATCATCGTTGGAACGCACTGGCTTTTATACATCACGCGTAGAACATTCTAGCCTTATCACTGGTTGTCACGCAAGCTCTGGAATAAGCTCGAGTGTTCGCGTCTTGCGCGCAGTCTTAACACAACGATCTACAATAATCGTGAAGCTTCTAGAACAATGAGGCGCGGTTTGCGCTGAGCATGCGGACAGTCTTTGTGGGCGAAAACCGAGTACAGAAAAATAAGAAAGGCGCGTGGCAATATAGGCACCGTATTTTGACCTCCCATGTGGCTCTGGTGGGCACTTCTTTTACGCGTAATTAAGCCATAAACATTCATGGCGTAGGTATAAAAATACGATGGTCTGATAGGTACCCCTGAAACACACATATCTTTTATTTTAAATTCGCCAAATATTGACCGCTTTTTAATTGCCGAAACTTAATTATCAGCTGGCGCTCTGTCGCATGGGCTCAATTTGCATTAGCAGTACTGTGTGTGTGTCCATAATATGCACTGAATCGTACAGAAACCCACACACCACGAGCGGCCGTGCAGAGCACTTCAGCGGCATACTGTACACATTCAGCAACACCGGTAGGGTGGCTAGAAGGGGAGGTGTGCTGAGCGCAGCGTGTTTCCCTTGCCAGAGAGGGTCCCTCTGCGCGCCGATGCCGCTAGGGGCGCTGCTGCAAGGGGCCAATGGCCAGTTATTGCTAGATCTCTGTGAGCAACATAGTCTTGAGATAGTTAACGTGGGGCCTAAGTGTGAGGGGCAGATCACGTGGGGAGTCGGAAACAGGCAATCGAGCATTGATTATTGTCTCATGACAGAAGGAATATATGACAAACTTAGAGAGATGATAATAGACGAGGAAGGCATTAACAGCTTGGGTAGTGATCATATTACAAATGGGATATAAAACTGAAAATAAGAACATAGAATCAAAGTTTCGCAGCTCGTATCTAAATGACAAACAAATAACAAATGTAGCCGCAAGAGTCGAGGAAAAAGTACACGAACTGCCAGGCAAAGACTGGAAGTATAGTGAGCTGCTACATGTAATCACGAAAGAAATAGAAAAAGAGAAGAAAACTATTTCTTGGAAAGGAAAGAGAAAGCCAAAAAGTTGGTGGAACAAAGAAATCCGGGAAGCGATCGAGAGGCGACGTGAGGCATCACGGGAGCACAGACAGGCAAAAAAGGAGAAGCGGCCACAGGACGAAGTCAACCAAATATGGCAAATATATTTAGAGCAAAAATCCATTGTGCAGATATTAGTCGAGGCAAAAATTAAAGGTGAAAGTGAACGCTGGATGACAGAGATTCGCGAAAAGAAGAAGGCCGTGCCTAGGATATTTTGGAGCCACCTAAAAGCGCCAGGTAGGAAGTCTGTCACAATGCAACAACATATGGTAGATGAAGGAGGAAATCAATTGGAAGGGTATGAAGCGCTAGGTTACATCCGAAAGGTAACAGCCGATTTGTTTTAAAAAAGTCGCCCAGGGGATTCTCCCGATGAGTAAAAGTACGCAAAGGAGTGCAACCGAGGAAGATGTAGTACTAGAGAATTTCAATTGGAAGAAGGCCGAAGGAAAAATTCCTAAGCGCACTACTCCGGGCTTAGATGGGGTTCCCGTCAGCCTCATTAACGAACTAGGACATAACACTAAAGAAGCACTGCTGAAAGCCGTAGAAAAGTGCTTACAGGAGAGGGAAATACCAGACAGTTGGCGAAAAAGTAGAATGAACTTAATATATAAAGGCAGGGGAGAAAAGGATAACATTCGCTCGTATAGACCGCTAGCCATTACATCGGTGCTATACAGGTTGGCGATGCAGGCAGTAAAATTAAAAATAGAAGCGTGGGTAGAACAAAATGATATTTTGGGAGAACTTCAGAATGGATTTCGAATCGACAGGCGGTTAGACGATAATCCGTTTGTTCTTACCCAGTGTATAGAAATATCTAAAATAGGAAAACAGGCCCTTATACGTAGTTTGGGATTTAAAAACAGCGCAAAATAGAGACAAGGGACTAAATAAGAGACGACACGGCGCTGACTCACAACTAAAATTGTTCTCGTGCTATGCTGACGACAGTCAGCATAGCACGAGAACTGATGTATTAAACATTTTTAAGGAGTCTGGGCATGGGCTAAAGTTCACTCACGAGCTGCCTGAAAAAGGGGAGCTTCAGTTTCTAGATATTAGACTGCGCTTTTACGAGGAACATGTGTGTTGGTTGTACAAGCCCCGATCCGTAAAGGGTATCTTGCCGTTCACCTCAGGCCATTCGAAGATAGTTAAGTCCGGCATTATTTATGCTGCGCTCCAGAAAACGTGCACGCATGTGTTAAAAGAATCTTTCCTGAGCCAAGTCGAAAGGCTGAAGTCGGCGGGCTACCCTGATACGGAAATCTTGAGGAGCTGTCAAAAGCTAATCAAGTGGGTCAAGGGCGTTAATGATACGCGTAGCAGAACAGAGCGCATGCGCAATGAAAAGAGACCGGTTGTCACGGAATGCCACTTTTTCGACCCCTCGTCATGCTTTGACGCGCGCCGCACCCAACCCGCTGACCGGCGCACCGTCTTGGACGTCAGGGACTTGTTTTTCGTAGAGCCGCGAAGAGCAGCGGAAGGGAGTGTCGCTGCCGAAGTTGGCTCTTTTTTGAATACCGAGGCGACGGCAGGTATACGGAAATCCGCAGTGAGCCCCGAACTTTTTGGCTGCAAAACGCTCGGCATATGAATGGAGGCATTATCCGTTCCCACGGTGCTGGGAGCTGCACGTGCACGAGCCGCCTACGCAGTCACCGTAAACGGGTTGTCTCTTTGGATTAATGGAGAACCCTCCCCTAATTAAAAAAGGGGTGTCGTAAATATTTTGAGGGCGGACTTTTGCGACAATGAAACGCACATGATTGGACCCATGTTGATGGTCCCTTTTCCCCCAGGAAGAGAGTGAGGGGACCCGAAGGGGATTTAAGCGCAGGAGACCGCCCTGCTAATCAGTCTAGCTGCTTGACAAGCATGGAGTAGAAGTAGATCAACGAGTATCTCTCCTAGAAGTTTTTAGTGTGCGCTTTGTATCGGCTGGCCACCTAAACTTAGCCGTTCGCCTAGTTGAGACACGTCTGCAACGTAGGCATCGGGACTTCAATCTCGGGTTAGCTCAACCTGACCGAGATCTCCTTCAAGCGCTAACTCCCGGAAACATCGGCGTTGCAACTCGGACCCACCGACATTGGAGTCGTGCCAGATATCTTCGGGACTTCTCGCATCCGATCGTCGTGGACGCAACGCTGCCGGTCATCACACGTATGCCTTCACCTGTTTATACCATCGAACTTTCCCGCCTTTATTGTTTAGTTGATTTCATTGTTAGTTTAGCGTTAATTGATCTTGTGTATTTTTGTGAGCTGATTGTTTAAGTATTTGAATATTGTTAGTTTTTTTTTTGTTTGAGTGTTGTATGTAGAGATCTTGTGCCGCAATAGCTATAGTAAAGCTGTTGTTTTGTCCAAACACGTCTCCGATCTCTTCACTGTTTCTACTTGCGTACGGAACGGCCGAACCCGCTGTCATTCCCGTCGCCGACTTCGCGCTGGCGACGCTTGAATACAGCAAAACCGTAACACCGGTTGTGGTACCCTACGTGCATAAGTTTTCCCATTGCTTAAAAAATGCGGCCAGTAGGTATGGGGTACGTGTTGTGATGTCCGCTCCCAATAAGATGTCTTCTATTTGCTCCCGCTTGCATAGAAGAAGTTTGGGTTCACGCAAGGCCTGCTCGTTCTGTCCGGAGAAAAGAAAGAATAGATATGTTCAGTGTAAATCATGTGTTGTATATAAGTTGCCATTATCATGCGGGGGGGGTTTATATAGGACAAACCGGGCGGTGCATTAATGTGAGACTAAAAGAACACTTAACCTCATTAACGGCTTCTGGCGGTTTACACTTGCCAGCACATTGTAGAGACTGTCGCTGCCAACCTATGGCAAATGAAGCGACTTGTTTGTTTGGCCATCGGGACAAATGCACCAGGGAAGTGATGGAGGCCTTTTACATTGAAAGGGAGGGGGAAAGGTGCGTAAGTAAACCGTCTGTGGCCCTCGGGGAAAAGGAAGTTCGATACCTGGGTTCAGCGCTGCCATGTTGAAGCGATTATTAGTTTTCTTTTTGGACTGTTACGCATGTTCTTTGGCCAGTATGAAGGATTGTTGGTTTTTTGTGTTTTGTTTTTCGGTTGTTTACACACGTGCTGCTCGTCAGAATGATTAGGTATTTTTTGTATCCTGTTTGCTCTGCTGCGCAGACGCCTTTGGTGTGCCACGTGACTAGGTCGGCTGCTTGATATATGTGTGTGTGCCTTCCAATAAATTTTAGTTGTGAGTCAGCGCCGTGTCGTCTCTTCTTTAGTCCCTTGTCTCTATTTGGCGCTGTTTTTAAATCCGAAGCATGAACCACCAACTGGCCCAACTTTCGCTTCTAGTGCCTTATACGTAGCTTATCTAGACATCACTGGGGCGTATGACAACGTTGATCAGGAAATTTTGTGGGATATATTGAAGGAAGTGGGCATAGGTGACGACTGTATACAGCTTTTGAGGGAGATATACCCAGAAAATACAGTTTGTATAGAATGGGAAGGAATAAGTAGCAAGGACAGCGTTGAAATTAGCAAGGGGCTGAGACAGGGATGTCCTTTGTCCCCGCTGTTATTCATGCTGTACATGGTGAGGATGGAAAAAGCGCTAGAAGGTAGAAACATTGGATTTACTTTGTCACACAAACAGGTCGGCACGATGGTTGAGCAGAAGCTTCCAGGTCTATTTTATGCTGATGATATTGTCTTATTTCCGGACAGTCAAGATGATATACAGCGACTGGCAGATATATGCGGAAGGGAATGCGAGGGATTTAGTGCAATAAAATGTGGATTGATGGTATTCAATGATCACGAAGACCATGCGGTCTTATAACAGGGCCAAGGAATACCGAGGGTAAGCAAGTACAAGTACCTCGGAGTATGGGTAAATGAGGGGGGATAGATATATGGAGGTACAAGAGAAAGCATCGGTAGCAAAGGGAAAGAGGAATGCTGCAATCATGAAGCACAGAGCGTTATGGGGATACAATAGGTCCGAGGTGCTTCGAGGGCTATGGAAGGGTGTGATGGTTCCGGGGCTTACATTTGGGAACTCAGTGGTGTGCATGAGGTCAGAGGTGCAATCAGGAATGGATGTAAATCAAAGGACTGTGGGACGCCTCGCGTTGGCCGCTCACGGGAAGACGACATATGAGGCTGTAAAGGGTGATATGGGATGGACAGGTTTTGAAGTGAGGGAAGCTCAGAGCAAAATTAGATTTGAAGAGAGGCTGAGGAAAATGAAGGAGAATAGATGGGCAGGGAAGGTTTTCAGGTATTTGTATAGAAAAAAGCGTTGACACGCAGTGGAGAAAAAGAACTAGGAGGCTCACCAGTAAATATACGGCTAGCAGTGTGGGCGACATGTCAACAAGGAGCATTAAGCGGAAGGTCAGAGAGGCGGAGAGGACCTATTGGATGACAGCGATGGAAAAGAAGCCGGCTCTCAGTGACTACCGAAAGGGAAAAAACGAAATAAGGAGGGAGAGGTTTTATGATAATTCAAGGGGAAGCGCTTTACTGTTTGAAGCAAGGTCGGGCTGCCTTAGAACGCGTAGTTATAAAGCGAGATTCTGTAACGAAGAAGAACAATGTACATGCTGTGGGGGGAACTAAGGAAACGATGCAACATTTACTGATTGAATGTGGCGATATTCACCCAGATATACGTGTGGGCACGAGTCTGCATGAAGCCTTGGGTTTTAGGGCCAACAATGGAAAGCTGAACACGTCCGCAATATAAATAAGTAAGAGACTGTTAGAGTACTGGTGGCAGAAAAGGAGAGATAAAGTACAAAAATAAATAATGGGGAAAAAATAAAGTCATTCTGCCTTAAGAGGCAGAGAGATAGACCGTGAATTTATATTTTTTGTTTGGTATAATAACATAAATTTAATCAATGTAGATAAGGCATTAGGCCAACATGAAACAAGGAAGTTTTTTTTCCCAATTTTTTTTTCGAGCCTGGTGGCAGACATGTCCCCGCCCCGTTATAAAGGGGACGCTCATAGCATCCATCCATCCATGCATGGGACAGCCGATTACCAGAAGGAAGCCTGGCGCTCGGGAGCGCAGCGTCGTTTCTTCTCTTTTGTTTTCAACGTTCACATGGCTTTTATTGTCCGCGGATCATCGATGTTTTAGCGGTGAGGATAATGACGAAGAAAACAGAACGTTCTTGCTTCGTTCCTGACTTTGGGTATCGGAAGTGAAAGTTCGAAGACCTCGAATAACGAGTCGAATGATCTTCTGTTCAATTCGGTACTCGAATCGAATAGCACACACTCGAAATGCCGAGTATTTTTGGAATAATCAGCACTGCCGTAAAAACCCCAAAGGAGTAGAATGTTGAACATCGAGGTACCACATTTCTTGTTTTAATAGTTGGACTACCAAGATGCATGCATGCAGCCCAACGTTATAAGAAACTACCAATTCCGTGCTGATCACAGATGAAGGTGCTTCTATTTAAAACTTTAGTGTCGCCAAGCGACAGTACGTGTCATCATCAATCTGCTATGATCATCATGAGATTAATGATTCATTCAATATATCGTCGATTTTTATCCTCAGTTTTATTTAAAAGGTGGCGAAAAAGTACCTCCTTGAATTCTAAATTAACTACTGCATTTCAGCGTACAGTTAAAAATTATCTCATAGGATGTCACTGCGAGCTTACCACAGTTGACATAACAGTGGCATTTTTTGCCGGTTAAAGTTAATCGTAACATTCCTTTGTTAATGTTTGTGACTATTTGTTTCAAATTAAATATTGTTAAAGCACAGAACTGTTTTGAAAATTGTTGCCTTACTATTCAAATAGTAATCAATTTATATTTGTATTCGACTTGTTGTCATTACTATTCCATTCGTATTCGATTCGGTTCTAAAATTGACTATTTGCACAGCCCTATAGGTACAGGTCGTCGACAGAAAAAGCATCTTTGTTCCGAGCACCGCCGTGCAAAGTGCTCTTTCAGACGTGGACTCGTGTGATACCGAGAGTTGATGCTGACGAAGTGCTGCCCGCCTTGTCTAATACATCGCAGGCTATGTGGCAACGAAGCAAATTCTTTGCATCTATCCTGAAATGTGCTAAGCAGCTTGCCTCAGCATCAAAGGAAATGGGGCCTCAAATCTGCCGGCGGGTGCCTCTTGGGGCCATGGTGGACTCCTTTGTCTATCAGGCGCTCTTTAATTCAGTCGCTTGAGAACAAGCCGACCACTTCTTTTGCACAGCTCGCCTCCACGCAGTCTGTTGCAGGCATGTGGCAAAAGATTGGGCAAACGTCAGTGAGCATGTCATTATGGTAACGCGATTTGTTACACGCTTTTATTGCTTGTAACTCGGTGAATTTATTTTTACACGGAGTCAACCAAAAGGAGGAAGAAAAGCGGGCTAAACCCTGTGTTCTGCAGACAACTTTTTATTGCAAGGATCAAAGAAACTTGCTTCGTGTACGAATGTGTTTTCTTTTCAATATTTGTTTTTTTTTTCTTTCTGCCGACAAAAAGTACACACGACGTTTTGACCAGCAAACAGTGGATGCATGGTAATGGGTCCAAGACAGCAGGCAAGTTTTTAGCAATGTGAATAAGCAGTGAATATGTCTTCAATAAGTTGCAGTGATGCATAATTGCAATTTGTAAAATGGCAGCACACAAGCGAAAAGAAAAAAAAAAACACGGTGGTTAAATTAAGTGGCATGCTTGAAGTGCTTATATTACTAGCACGCAGAGCTACTCGGTATGCATCCTGCTGCATGATAGTGCATACGAACGCTATTTTTCTAAGGAGGGGATGAAGTCAACCTCTTTTTATTGCACTCGCTGATGGGAGAAAAAAACGATCAGCACTTCAAAGTAGTACGCAAAAAATAGCACGAGCCATGTTCGTAGGGCACAAGCACTGCTGCGCTGTACGTCGTCTTCTCAACGCCATGCGCCCTAGTGTCCCTGTATATGCTACCGCAGGTAGCAGAGTTGCGCATAACTTTTCCCTGCACCGCTCGCGCCGCTATTCGGCGAGCTCCATCACGTGGTGCAAAATGACGTCAAATGTTCAATTTCGCCGCGGCGAAGCCAACTTTACGGACACGACGGCGCGGCTCCCGCGCCGTCTTGTTTCCGTCAGTTCCATCGTCATTGTTTTTTCTAACAAAGGAGCAGCTGTGAATGGTGGTTAATGACAAATGTCAGTGGTCACCAGCGTAACCGCACGCGCAATGGTTTTTTGGCGACGTTTGCTGATCAGCTGATTTAGGCGGCCAAAATGCACCCATCTGATTGTCGACCTAACGTGCGACCATAGTTTCGGTGCCTTCCGGCCAGGCAAGAAAAGGGCGCGAGCATGCTGAAAATGATCTCTCCATTTTTCATTGCAAGGCACCGCGCGGTAGCAAGCGAACTTTTGAGCTGCTCGATCGTATGCGCATCAGAAAGCTGTGGTCGTGGGATCGGCCTCCGCTGTAATATTTTCTGTGCAAGCGACTCGATAAACGGACAGACTTTTGGTCAGAGCCTCGCCATATACATATGTAGCTTCACTAAATGCATTATACCTTCGGTTCATTTAGGGCACCTTTGAATAAATTTAACATTTCAATCACTCAATTGAAGTTCAATTCACTCCGTCACTTTTAATCCACCTAATTCGCCTTCGATTCACTAATTCGCACCTGGTTCACTTAATGCACATTTTGTTGTACGTATGAGCCACGATTACACGCCATGTACTGCCCCCGAAATCGGCCGAACGCTGTAAAATTATTCTTGAACGCATCGTTTTTGTCCGCGGACGCCATCCGCTAGAAACTATAGCCATATACAGCTTCGCTGCATGAGTGAAATCTAGCTCAGCGCGTGCGAATAAGACTGAGGCATGTCGCCCGCGCCGGAACATCGCGCCGTATTTGTCTCCTGCGCGCGCGAAGAGTGGCTTCACTGCGAAGCCGTTGAACATAATGGCGGACCTATGCGCAACTCTGCTCCCGTAGGGAGCATATACAGTAATTCTAATGGATGGATGGATGGATGCTATGAGCGTCCCCTTTATAACGGGGCGGTGACATGTCTGCCACCAGGCTCGAAAAAAAACTTTCTTTTTATGTTGGCCTAATGCCTTATCTACATTGATTAAATCTATGTTATTACAGCAAAGAAAAATATAAGTTCACGGTCCATCTCTCTGCTTCTTAAGGCAGAATGACCTTATTTTTCCCCTTCTTCATTTTTGTCCTTTATCTCTACTTTTCTGCCACCAATACTCTAACCGTCTCTTACTTATTTCTATCGCGGACGTGTTCAGCTTTCCATTGTTGTCCCTAAAACCCAAGGCTTCATGTAGACTCGTGCCCACACGTATATCTGGGTGGATATCGCCACATTCAATCAGTACATGTTCCATCGTTTCCTTAGTTCCCCCCACAGCATGTACATTGTTCTTCTTCGTTACAGAATCTCGCTTTATAGCTACGCGTTCTAAGGCAACCCGACCTTGCCTCAAACAGTAAAGCGCTTCCCCTTGAATTATCATAAAACCTCTCCCTCCTTATTTCGTTTTTTCCCTTTCGGTAGTCACTGAGAGCCGGCTTCTTTTCCATCGCTGTCATCCAATAAGTCCTCTCCGCCTCTCTGACTTTTCTCTTAATGCTCCTTGTTGCCATGTCGCCCACACTGCTAGCCGTATATTTACTGGTGAGCCTCCTAGTTCTTTTTCTCCACTGCGTGTCGACGCTTTTTCTATACAAATACCTGAAAACCTTCCCTGCCCATCTACTCTCCTTCATTTTCCTCAGCCTCTCTTCCAAATCTAATTTTGCTCTGAGCTTCCCTCACTTCAAAACCTGTCCATCCCATATCACCCTTTACAGCCTCATTTGTCGTCTTCCCGTGAGCGCCCAACGCGAGGCGTCCCACAGTCCTTTGATTTACATCCATTCCTGATTGCACCTCTGACTTCATGCACACCACTGAGTTCCCAAATGTAAGCCCCGGAACCATAACACCCTTCCACAGCCCTCGAAGCACCTCGTACCTATTGTATCCCCATAACGCTCTGTGCTTCATGATTGCAGCATTCCTCTTTCCCTTTGTTACCGATGCTTTCTCTTGTACCTTCATATATCTATCCCCCCCTCATTTACCCACACTCCGAGGTACTTGTACTCGCTTACCCTCGGTATTTCTTGGCCCTGTATTAAGACCGCATGGTCTTCGTGATCATTGAATACCATCAATCCACATTTTGTTGCACTAAAACCTAGTCCTAGAGCCTCGCCCTCCCTTCCGCATATATCTGCCAGCCGCTGTATATCATCTTGACTGTCCGCAAATAAGACAATATCGTCAGCATAAAATAGACCTGGAAGCTTCTGCTAAACCATCGCACCTGCCTGTTTGTGTGACAGATTAAATCCAATGTTGCTACCTTCTAGCGCTTTTTCCATCCTCACCATGTACAGCATGAATAACAGCGGGGACAAAGGACATCCCTGTCTCAGCCCCTTGCCAATGTCAACGCTGTCCTTGCTGCTTATTCCTTCCCATTCTACACAAACTGTATTTTCTCGGTATATTTCCCTCAAAAGCTGTATACAGTCGTCTCCTATGCCCACTTCCTTCAATATATCCCACAAAATTTCCTGATTAACGTTGTCATATGCTCCGGTGATGTCTAGATAAGCTACGTATAAGGGCCTGTTTTCTATTTTTGATATTTCTATACACTGTGTAAGAACAAACAGGTTATCGTCTAACCGCCTGTCGATTCGGAATCCATTCTGGAGTTCTCCCAAAATATCATTTTGCTCTACCCACGTTTCTATTTTTAATTTTACTGCCTGCATCGCCAACCGGTATAGCACCGATGTAATGGTTAGCGGTCTATACGAGCGAATGTTATCCTTTTCTCCCCTGCCTTTATAGATTAAGTTCATTCTACTTTTTCGCCAACTGTCTGGTATTTCCCTCTCCTGTAAGCACTTTTCTACGGCTTTCAGCAGTGCTTCTTTAGTGCTCTGTCCTAGTTCGTTAATGAGGCTGACGGGAACCCCATCTAAGCCCGGAGTAGTGCGCTTAGGAATTTTTCCTTCGGCCTTCTTCCAATTGAAATTCTCAAGTACTACATCTTCCTCGGTTGTACTCTTCTGTATACTTTTACTCACCGGGGGAATCCCCTGGGCGACCTTTTTAAACGAATCGGCTGTTACCTTTCGGATGTAACCTAGCGCTTCACACCCTTCCAATTTGATTTCCTTCTTCATCTACCATATGTTGTTGCATTGTGACAGACTTCCTACCTAGCGCTTTTAGGTGGCTCCAAAATATCCTAGGCGCGGCCTTCTTCTTTTCGCGAATCTCTGTCATCCAGCGTTCACTTTCGCCTTTAATTTTTGCCTCGACTAATTTCTGCACAATGGATTTTTGCTCTAAATATATTTCCCATACTTGGTTGACTTCATCCTGTGGCCGCTTCTCCTTTTTTGCCTGTCTGTGCTGCCGTGATGCCTCACGTCGCTTCTCGATCGCATCCCGGATTTCTTTGTTCCACCAACTTTTTGGCTTTCTCATTCCTTTCCAAGAAATAGTTTTCTTTTCTTTTTCTATTTCTTTCGTGATTACATGTAGCAGCTCACTACACTTCCAGTCTTTGCCTGGCAGTTTGTCTACTTCTTCCTCGACTCTTGCGGCTATATTAGTTATTTGTTTCTCATTTAAATATGAGCTGCCAATGTTCGATTCTAGGTTCTTATTTTCAGTTTTATATCCCATTTGTAATGTTATGCGTTTATGATCACTACCCAAGCTGTTAATGCCTTCCTCGTCTATTCTCATCTCTCTAAGTTTGTCATAGATTCCTTCTGTCATGAGACAATAATCAATGCTCGACTGCCTGTTTCCGACTTCCCACGTGATCTGTCCCTCACACTTAGGCCCCGCGTTAACTATTTCAAGACTATGTTGCTCGCAGAGATGTAGCAATAACTTGCCATTGGAGTCTGAATATCCGTCAAGGTCATGTATGTGTGCATTCATGTCCCCTAGAAGGATTATTTCGGCATCATGACCAAATTCTTTAATATCGGTGCTTATGCATTTCACTATCTCCAGATTCTTTTCTCTGCAGTTATTCCACGTTCACAAGTAAGCTACACCTAGCCACGTTTTCTTTCCACCTACTGTGCCCGAAACCCACAGGTGCTCTGAACACGTTTGCTTCACTCTATCCCATTTTGCTCTGCTATGAATTAGCATTCCAACACCCCCCACCTCTCCTTTCTGATATGATCCTGTTGCATCCTTCCCAAATGTAATGTTCAATATGTGGTGGCTCTTCCAAGTCTCTAAGGTGTGTTTCTGTAACCGCATAAACACCTCTCTGTTCCTTGTTTAACCCCTGCGTACAGCGCCCCTTGCGGCATCGGTGCACTTTGGGGACCGGTGCCGCTTTTCACACCTCCCCAGTCTAGCCACCCTGAACCGAGGCGCCCCGCCTATACCCGCCGCTACCGCGTCCTCGCCGCCGCCGTAGCTAGGCCTCTTCCAGGAGTACGGCCCGGCTATTCGATGAACGACTGCTGGCCGATCACAAAATGGTTGCTGTTGCGCAGTTTTCGTGGTCGTTATTTTTCACACAAAAGAAATAGGTGTCCGCTATCCGCGCAGTTTAAGCTACGGAGCGACAGACTTCAACGAACGAGACGGTTCGCAGTCGCGATTCCTGTTGCCCGCAGTGCATGGGCAGCCGTATGTTATTTCAGTGGGTTCAGTGTGCCTCTGCCTCGTATCGTCGCTCGCCCTCGCGTTAGATGTTTGACAGCTGTGGGCGCATGGCACAGAAAAGACAATTTTAACTGTTATTCATTCCAGCAGTCTTTATATACTGTGAAACACATCCTTTGGTTCGCCGGCGGCCGGTGCGGCGGTGCGAGCTCGCTACGCCGCCGGCTTGATACCGACGACTTAGCGCAGCTTTCTTACCGCTTAGAAGTTGCAGCCGATGAAATACCGTTGAGACTCCGAGAAGCAACCGTCGCCGGCGGTCGGGGCGAGCGCGCCGCCGGCGCAGCTCTCACACCGGCCGCCGGCCAGTTTGATGCCGATGTCGTGCGAAGCCTACTTCGTGCCGCTTCGAAGGTTTAGCCGGTGAAGCTCCAGAAGCAACCGCTGACGATCGCGACAGCTCGCTTTTGTTACCGTTGAAATTATCCTTCGCAGTTCTTCGTAACTCGGCACTTTGAAGCGAGGTATTCGCCGCGTGTCGGTGGCTTGTACTCGTGTGCTTGCTTGCATGGGCACGGCCGTTCGGACAGACAGCTCGCGGTCGGACGCTGGCGCGAGTGAAACTTCCCTCTGTCCAGAATGCCTCAGCGGTGCGAAAGACCTTGACACGTTCACACTAAACACCAACCGGCCGTTGCAAATCCTCGCTGCACTGATAATTTCGTTGTCTGTCGACAAATGCTCACACGGTGACCCAGACACGCACGTCACGACCAAAAATGGTTTTTAAAACTCGCATATGGAGTTTCTACCCACGTGACCTGAAACTCCGTGGGAAGTTTAACAAAGTCATGTCGTTTATAAACTCTCTCATTAAGCAAGGGGCGTTTTACGACGACATGTGCCGACTTCACTCCGCTACCAGGGAGTAAATGATTGGGGCATGGGAGTTTTGGGGGCTCATATGCTGGAAAAGCTCCCATCTCGGCTAATTTTTGCTTACAGTGTAGAAGGACTGACAACTGGGCAAGTTGTCCGCCTCGGTGGATCAGTGGCTAGGGTGCTCGGCTGCTGACCCGAAGGTCGCGGGTTCGATCCCGGCCGCGGCGGTCGCATTTCGATGGAGGCGAAATGGTAGAGGCCCGTGTACTGTGCGATGTCAGTGCACGTTAAAGAACACCAGATGGTCAAAATTTCCGAAGTCCTCCATCACGGCGTCTCTCATAATCATATCGTGGTTTTGGGACGTTAAACCCCACATATTATATTATTATAACTGGGCAAGTTGGTATGAATTCATACTACTGAAACGGCGCCACAACGGAAGACGAAAGCACACGAAAAAAGAAGGGGGGACACGAAACACAAGCGCCGACTCTCAACTGAACTTTTATTCACATGCGCAGAACATAAATATATAGCCCCGTGTGGCTTCACAGAGATAACAACCCGTAGTATGAAAACCAGTGTGAACAAACAATAAAAATACAAAAAATCAACGAAAATATATCTACCCATTCAAGTACAAGATTTCTGTGTTCTGCAAGGTTACAGACGGGAAGCTGATGCATGACTCTTTTTCCTTTTGTATGTGCCAAGCCTCGATAATCTCTCGAGTTGTCTGGTTATGATGCCGTGACACTATGCTGGTATTACTGAACTGGGGTTCACAACCACACTGCTTACAATGCGCCGCCATATGCGATAGGCCGTCGCTACGTACACCCGAATCATGTTCTCTTATCCTAACATTAACACACCTTCCTGTCTGGCCTATGTATGCGGCGCCGCATGACAGGGCGATTCGATAAACAACACCCGTGGCACAATCAATTGCTTGAGATCGGTGCTTCACACCACAGCCTATACTCTTCCTTGCATTTTTCATTTCTGATTTTTTGTTTACACGACGGCACATTCCCCCCTAATTTGTTGGGCACCGAAAAAACCAC
Source organism: Rhipicephalus appendiculatus (assembly GCA_030522465.1). Lineage (NCBI taxonomy): Eukaryota > Metazoa > Arthropoda > Arachnida > Ixodida > Ixodidae > Rhipicephalus > Rhipicephalus appendiculatus. The sequence continues at coordinate 16,788 of JALIZH010011889.1, forward strand.
ATCCACGCCGTATCTGCCAAAGACGTTTTTCAGTGCATGCGATAGCGCGGTAATATATGGCACGACCGCGGAATTTTAACGCGATAGCGTTAAAGAGCTCGTTTCGCAGAAATTCCGGCGTCGGCGTCGTTGGTTGTGAGCGAAAAATCATCATCTTGTCCGTGACCGAAAAATCGAGAAAGATGCAAATAAAATAAATAATAAAAATTTTCGGGTCCTAGTGAGGATCGAACCCGGGTCGTCTGCGTTGCAAGCAGGTGTTCTGCCACACAGCCATGCCTCTGTTTAGATATACTGTGAAAATAACTTCCTCTGCTTGGAAATGCAGTGAAAATAACTTCCATGCTTCGCAAACGCAAGCGTCCTTTATATAGGCGTCGCAATATAACATGTAATATCCCAGGAATATTGCGTGGTACAAGCGTACTTTGCCATCGGGCGTCAGAATATGTGACTATCATAACGATTCCATAGTTTAAAGCCAGCCACCCATTACAAACTGCACACACCTTACTGCGCGTATTCCGTTAACACTACGTAGTGGGTGCATAGCAAGTTCGAAAACATTTCCCACATTTGCCGCGCATAATTTCTCCTGGTTTAAATCATACTACCCATTACATAGTATGCACTAAGTGATTGAAGTACGCAGTAGGGACGGAATATCGCTATCGCGTTCAACTCTTAAAGGCGAAGCTTAAGGGTCCCCCCAATTTTTTTGCTTTCTCAACGGGTTCTTGTTGACCTGCCCGGCCTCTTGCCGACTTGATCCCTCGGATCACTTTTTCGCATGCCAGCACATGATCAGGGAAACCCGCGCTTTTTATCCTGCCTACTTGTCGTGTCACGCTTGGCCGGGCAGGTCAAGAAGAACCATTCTGACTAGTTACATAAAACGTTGCCTTCTCTTTTTAATTTTTGCAACAAAATATATATCGCTGCGTAGAATTACCGCACGATCAAAAATGTTCCGCTTCTCCCGCACATCAAAAGTGAACATTAAAGTGTTGCTTCAAGAAGTTCGCGCCGATTAGCTGTATTTTGCTGAATATCCTTCCGACATGTGCTCGTAAATAACATGATGCGCCAAGAATATTCGCGCTCACATCGTTGCTTTCGGCGCTTCTGGCACCTTACAATTTCAACCCGTTGCAGCAAGGCAGTTTTACGTCACCGACTGAATGCTTGCAAAACCACCTTTGCGCGTAACCAACGGTAGCGCACCCACGCTCAAATGTGACGCATCTGCGGGAACAGCATTTTTTTTCAGTTGCGTACGAAAAGCGCCACACAGCAGCATCTGTTAACATTTAGTAGCACGCAGGGGTGGATACAGGATTTTTCCGGAGGGGAATCAGCTACCGGGAGAAGCTGTTATGTGCTCTTCTTGGGGCGTAAATTAAAAACAAAAGTGAGGGAAGTGGTCACGCCATCCGGGCCACCCCTCTGAATATGGCAGTAGGGTGGCTTAGTGAAGCAATTCTCGTGAAGCACCCTACCAAACGCTACCTTGTAGAACTCCACAAATGAGAACAGACTACAAACAACACTCTCTATCACAATCGGTCCGTTCACTGAGAATCGATGACGCGCACGAGTTAACTGAATAACGCATAATTTTTATCGCAATGTAACAAACATAGTAATGGTTTCAACAGCAGCGCAGGCCTGCGCGAATGCTCGCGATGCAGCTTTGAAGCTCGTACACGAAGCCAGATTGTCTGTGCCTGCAAGCACCCTGCGCGAAAGCTGTCGCGTTTCGGCGTGACACCAAAGAGTGATGAAAGCCGGTGCTGTTATATATACCACATCTATTACGAACGGCGAACGTAAACACGGCGTTATTAGTAAGCAGTAGCCGGAGCAACGGAACGATCTGGCGCTTCTCGTCGGCCGTGAGGAAATAACATGGAGGTTAGTTTTCGGCAAACGTATTTTTCAGCAACCCATCCACTTCAATCTGAGCAACACGACACACGAAAATATGTCGGCATTGCGTTCCTATCAGCCGCCACACGTCGATACATACGCTTTGTATGTACTGATGCGGGAGCGCGCTTAGCAATTCAACATGGCGTAAATGCGCATGGCGACCGCTAGATGGCAGCAGATTTTGCATAATGTCTTTTAGAAGGGCCCATTACACCACATATGTGAAAAGTTTGCCCTAGGAGTGCCAATCTTTCGTAGAGTGGGCCTCAATACTCTCCATGAAGGCTGCCCGCTTGAATCATCTGCAGCGGAAAGTGTCACTGATCCCGCTAATGGGGAGGCAATCGCCGGGTAGATTCCAATGGCTGACGTATCGGGCCACCGAAGCGCACCACGAAATCACAAACAACTTAAATGTAGATGTCTTTAGTGCACCAGCGAAGGCCGGATGCGGTCCAAAGACCGAGTTACAGCCAAATGTTGACAACACAAACAAAATGGATTCTCAGGTAAGGCAATAGAAGCGTCACACAAACTTGCACACTCGGCTGGTATCAATTACAACTCACAACATCACTTAGATGGTGTTTAATAAAACAACGGTGTCGTACGATGATTTATCACGTGGCAGCGACGCTTTAAACAGTCGAGGTAGCACAGGCGGAACACGAAGGTAGATCGCGTGCACAGCAACAACCCCAGAAACTCGTCGTCTTCCTCACTACAATGGCCCCCGGGAGTCGAGAGAAGCCATCCTGGCGACTAAAGGGCCAACCACTGGCAGGCGTATGCTCGCGCACGCCCGCGCCTACGCGTCAAAAGCGTCGTGTCGTGCCGGCGGAGGAAAAGGGCGCGCAACCACTGGTACGCGTCGACGGCTGACGCGCAGTGTTGCTTGATCTTTTGGTTTAAAACTGTCCAAGTACAGCATAGAACGACGCGTTGTCAATCGAAGCGAGTTGGCACGTTTTAAAAGATATAAAGAGCGCGTTAAAATATTGATTGCTCTTCACCCACCACTGTTTTGACTTTTAAGAAGTAACTGCCATCGCAATGACCAAAGTAACAACCGCGGTATGCACAAGTAATCGACATCGGTGTGTGCGCTGCTTCCGTGAACGAAAGTTCGCGTAGATCTCGGCATCACGGGGCACAGCCAACGATGCTTGCGAAATCGACTGTGCTTGTACGATTGCCTTATTGACGCCTGTTCACGGCCTTGTTATAGTGCTCAACAGGAATATAATCATCCTGTTCATGAAAATGGGTCTGCTCTTGTTGCTGCTAAAAAGAAGCGAACGGGAGCGGCGTCGCCCGCACCGTCAATGGGCTTGACGTTGTCTCTTGGCGCGTACTTTAGTTAAGAAAAAAAAAAAAAGAAAGGAAAATGGACGTTTGCTACGCAGTCCAAAAGAGGTGCCCTATAAAATTCGGTGCATAGCAACTAATGCGTTTTACATTACCAAAAAGACGGCTTTCCCACGTACCACGGGTGTCACCATGACTAATATTCGAGCTACCTAATGTGCGTTACAGTTTATTACATGGGACAACATTGAAGAGTTCGAATACTGGAGCAAGCATAGATACTAAATCAATTTTTTAGATGTGAAGCATCTTATGGCGAAGCTTAATCCGGTGGTGGTGGTGGTGGTGGTGGTGGTGTGCCGCGTGCCCACCCTTACTGCGCATGCGCAAACAGTTAAAAAAATAAAAATAAAAAACCTCCTCTCCCGCTCTCTCTCCTCTAGGCATCCCTCCCCGCGGCAACCACACCCACACTGCGCATGCGCCTCCCTTCCTCTCTCCCCCTCTTACACTCCCCCCCTCTCTCCATCCCTGCCCGCGGCGTCTAACTCCCCCCTGCGCATGCGCGTCCCCCCCCTCTCTCTCTCTCCTCTCCTACGCTCCCCCCCCTCTCTCCTCTACGCATCCCTGCCCACGGCGTTCACACTCCCACTGCGCATGCGTGTCACCCCCCTCTCTCTCCTCTCCTACGCTCCTCCCTCTCTCGCCTCGCGACGCCGACGCAGGCAGCGTCTGCTAGCGAGTTTCTTGGTTGAAAAAACCGACTGCTCGCGCTGCACAACCGTTCACTGGCCATCCCGTATATATAGCAATGGATCTTGACCTCCAAGGTGGTGCCGGTGGGAGATTTCTCCTGTGCGTTGTTGAACAATAATAATTCTCAGCGTGCGCGTTAACTAAAAGCGGAGTGCGGGTCTCTGTGTTCAGTCGGAGTCTTCTGTCTCTCATTGCCCATTAGCAGCGATTGGCATGTTCCAGTAGGAAAAACTGCTCCATCACTGCCTGCTTTGCGCCTCCCCAGTTTTCTCTCCTGCGCAACGCTGCGATGAGCGCCAGCGTCAACGCCGCCGCCAGTGTAAGCGTTAGCGCCCGCTGCTTCACATCTACACATGGTTCCCTTTAGCGGGAGATGGTGTAATTTTTTTCAATAGCATGGAAATGAGAAACAAGCATTACTGGAAACTCCCATTTACTTAAGTCCCTATAACAACAAAATGCAGGTAAACCGTAGCACTGCAAATAGGGCTCGACTAGACCTGTGCGCCGGACCCAATATCGCCGGCGGCGGCGCGCCGGTGTTTCCACCTCCGGCGGCGGCGCGTCAACGGCGCGGGGTTCATCGGATCCGCGGCGGCGCGCGGGGGGGGGGGGGGGGGGTAGATTCATGATTCAAGAATTTGTGGGGATAGAAGTTTGTCGCTTGAATTAAAAAAAACTGTTTGCCCGAAAGGGCGAAGCAGTAAATGCGACAGCAACATGTCGTAATGTTATAACAAACTAAGGCTAGCAGCTAACTTTTTTCATCCGATCTCGCGAAACTGCAGAACACTGGTGGATGGGAATACGGCCCGCTCCCGGGAAAGAAGCAGTTCTCATTCAGTTTGTCGTCCGTAACAGTGGTCACAGCACGACGCGATGAGATGATAGCGCATAGAAGGGTATATGAGACGCGTTTGCTGATGCCTGCCGAGATAGCGCGCGCGCCAGCGCTCGCGACCGCGCCCTTATAGTCCAAGTTCACAGCTCCGGATATCGAGCCACGCAGCCCCCCGACGTCTCTTCATGCTCCTTCGCCCAGCGAAAGACGGACAAGGCTTCCTTTCTTGATGAGTGTCACGATGTAACGGCCCGGCACGTTTTGCTCGAGTCGGCGGAATGGACTCAGGAAAGGTGACGAAGTTGTGACGAAAACACACACTTCATTTTCCACACAAACATATATACATACACCCACACACAAAAAGAACTAGAGATGACTGAAGTTCCCAAAACACACTAATTACCGCGTCCTATCAAGTTCTACGCGTGTCCTTTGCATCTACCACGACCGGGATGAAAATTGTCCGCCGCTTACAGTGTTGTTTTCCCGCGGTGACCACGCACCGTCGATCGTCGCGTCCGTCGCTCGTCGCGTCGTCGCCCTGGCGTCACCGCTGATGCCGTCCGCTGCACACACGAGGCGTCGTGCTCGTCGTCGTGTCCCTTTTTCAGCCTGGGGTTGGTGCCGGCCGGTACTCCTGCCACGCCCCCCTCGACTCTGCTGGGCAGTGCGTTGTTGACGTTGCAGACGGGCGGCAAGCCCGGGCTCGTTGCAGGTCGGCGTCGTAAGCGCTGACCCGTCCCGGCAGCTCACTGCACCGCTGGCCAGCTGGGCCATCGGATCATGGAGACGGGTGCTCGCAGAGGCAAAAGCTCAGGCGTGCCTCCACGCTCTGCAGCACTGGGGCAAGACCCAAGCTGCCCGGTCTTCGACCGTCTTGTCCACCGTCCTGGCCACCCCGTTCTCTCCTACGCGCGCCCGCCTTCCAAGATGGCTTATTCCCGCGCGCCTCTACTTCTTTTTCGTCTTCGATTTGCGTTTCTTCACATTCCATTCAAAAATCTTCTGTCGTCTTCGTCTTCTTTCACACCTTTCATTTGTCATCCCTGACAAAGAGCAACCGATGGCAGGCCTCGCACGCGGTGTAATGTAATCGCATGCGCCCTACGTACGATGGAGATGGGCAGCTTGTTTCATCTATGCTTCAGCCGTGTTCCTCGCTAGCGCTCGCGAGCTTTACTAGCGGGTACAGCATGCAATGCGCGAACAAAAGTTACCGATTTGGGCTTTATACGGAACAGGACAGCGACAATGAAAACCTGCACAGAGTGTCCATATAATTTTTATCGCAATCAAAAAGTATACAGTAACCGTGGAAGCGGGTTGGCCTATTTTTCGGATACCTGCGTCGTCTTCACTGTAAAGAGTCCGTCTGTTGGAAGAATCAAATAATCCGGTTCCTCTTGCATTCGTTCCATTCCATATCTCCTCGACACTTATTTCTTCACAAAGCACGTGTACAATTGGAGCACTAAGCGTTGAGCCCATCAAAATTTCGAGCTTGTTGGCTGCACTCTGTTATTTCGCCTTGCGTAATCGGAAACTCACAAAACAGTGCAAAATAAGTTCATCGCTTACGGTAATCACGCGAGGTGAGGAAGAACGGTTGGGCAAATGCATGGCAAAGCAGGGTAGGAGACAATTCACAACGGATATTTCTCGTATGTGGACCAATAGAAAGTATTTGCTCTAATCATGTCACGTGAATCACCGTTCTGGCGTAATGCCAAGGGAGAATACCGCGCTCAATATTGTATTTTCAGAGGCTGTACTGGGGCCGTTATAAAGACAGGGTGTGCAAACACGGACGCAAGAAAGTAGTCCAGACACCACAAACGCCGCCACCTGAAAAATCGTACAGCGGCGGAAAAGAAGGTAGACAAAAAAAAAGTCACAGTTTCACCGCAAGGGTGAAGCAATGAATGCGATAGCAAAAAAATTGTAATGTTATACGAAGTGAGGCTGGCAGCTAACTCTTTTTGGATCCGATCTCACGCAACTCTAGAAAACGCTTGTTTAAGAGAATTCTTTTCGCGTTGAGAGCGCAGCACGGCGGCCGCAGCGGGGGTACACCGGCCCCCCCGCTGTCGGCCGCCGAGAAGGGGAGATAAATATTTAGGACTGTGCAGCGCTCACAAAAAAGACGAGGGACAGAGGAAGTGCACGAGACATGCGCTGTCTCGTGCATGTCTCGTGCATGACAGACCAGCGCATGTCTCGTGCACTTCTTCTGTCCCTCGTCTTTTTTGTGAGCGCTGCACAGTCCTAAATATGAATCAATACCAACTCGCTCAATTTTCTATTCTAAGGGGAGATAACGCGCGCGCCCGCGCTCGTAAAATCGAAGGTCGCTCGAGGGACCCTCTTCCCCACCCCTCGCGTCTTTTCACGCTCACGAACGACGGGCGGGGCCGGTTATATATATACATATACGGCAAATGACGGCGGCGGACACCGGCGGCGGCCAACGGCGACGCCGACGGCGAAAACCAGCCGAAAGTGTCCATAAAATTGCTATCGCAATAAAAAAATAACACCTTTGCACCAGTGGCGCCAATCCTGAAGGAAGTGCCGAGTTCGGCAGCCTTCTCTGTTTCTCTTCGGTTTTTTTTTTCTTTCCTCCTCTTTCTTTCTTTTTCTCTTTTTCCTTTCTTTTTCTCAATGTTTACGGATTTCTTCCTCTCTCTTTATTTATTTAATTCTCTTTCTTGCTCCTATTTTTTCCTTTATTTCTCTCTCTCTTTCTATTTTTTGCTTGATTCCTTTTCTTCTATTTTTATACCTGGCTTTGCCTGCGTTATGCCAAGCGACGACAGCATACGACAGCATACGACAACCCGGGCCCCTAAACTGCTCCGCACTTAATATCATCATGAATGTGCTCGAAGAACAAGAGGGAGAGCGTGCGCTCAATATGCGACAGATGGCTATACTATTTGTGGTTTTTCCTGCGTTACGTAAAGCTACGACAGCATACGATGACAGCATGCGATGACTGCATACGACAACTCGGGCCCTTAAACTGCTCCGCACTTAAAACACTTATGTGCGCATTCCCGGGCAAGAGGCGATACTGATCAGTCAGTCAATTGCGCGTGATGGTCAACGTGAGAGATAACTGGTCACTCTCTTGACTTCACCCTTGTGTTTTCACGCCGTGTCTTTTCAACATCAATACCTACAATTAGCTCACCTATAGGTTATTGTAAGTGATTCATTGCCTTTACTTCTTTATTTATTTAACGACTTACTCGAGTAAAAGAAGTAAGGAAAAAAAATTACACCATCTCCCGCTAAAGGGAACCATGTGTAGATGTGAAGCAGCGGGCGCTAACGCTTACACTGGCGGCGGCGTTGACGCTGGCGCTCATCGCAGCGTTGCGCAGGAGAGAAAACTGGGGAGGCGCAAAGCAGGCAGTGATGGAGCAGTTTTTCCTACTGGAACATGCCAATCGCTGCTAATGGGCAATGAGAGACAGAAGACTCCGACTGAACACAGAGACCCGCACTCCGCTTTTAGTTAACGCGCACGCTGAGAATTATTATTGTTCAACAACGCACAGGAGAAATCTCCCACCGGCACCACCTTGGAGGTCAAGATCCATTGCTATATATACGGGATGGCCAGTGAACGGTTGTGCAGCGCGAGCAGTCGGTTTTTTCAACCAAGAAACTCGCTAGCAGACGCTGCCTGCGTCGGCGTCGCGAGGCGAGAGAGGGAGGAGCGTAGGAGAGGAGAGAGAGGGGGGTGACACGCATGCGCAGTGGGAGTGTGAACGCCGTGGGCAGGGATGCGTAGAGGAGAGAGGGGGGAGCGTAGGAGAGGAGAGAGAGAGAGGGGGGGACGCGCATGCGCAGGGGGGAGTTAGACGCCGCGGGCAGGGATGGAGAGAGGGGGGGGAGTGTAAGAGGGGAGAGAGGAAGGGAGGCGCATGCGCAGTGTGGGTGTGGTTGCCGCGGGGAGGGATGCCTAGAGGAGAGAGAGCGGGAGAGGAGGTTTTTTTATTTTTATTTTTTTTTAACTGTTTGCGCATGCGCAGTAAGGGTGGGCACGCGGCACACCACCACCACCACCACCACCACCGGATTAAGCTTCGCCATAAGATGCTTCACATCTAAAAGTGCATTAAACCATCGATATATTACTTACCTATTTGATTTATCTATGTACAATGTAGAAGCCCCGAGACTCCCCGAATATGCTATCCAGCGAGTTGGATCGTCTCCCTTTAAGGCTGTAGGACGCCGCAGCGTTGAGGTCAGGCAATACTCTTGAGACTTCTGGAGGAAAGAAATATATATACGACAACTTCCGGGCAGCTATTCTCGATGAGACCATCTGAAGATGTTCACAGTCCAGTTAGGCAGAGCGCATTCAGTTACTCGAATGTTTGCTCTTGACCACGTCGATGCGTCCACCACGGTGGTGTAGTGGTTAGGGTGCTCGACGACTGCTGACCCGAAGGTCGCGGCTTCCATCCCGGCCGCGGCGGTCGCAATTCGATGGAGGCGAAATGGCAGAGGCCCGTGAACTGTGCGATGTCAGTGCACGTTAAAGAACACAAGATGGTCAAAATTTCCGAAGCCCCCTACTACGGCGCCCTTCAATCATACCGCGATTTTGAGACGTTGAACCCCTAATATATATATATATATATATATATATATATATATATATATATATATATATATATATATATATATATATATATATATACCACGTCAATGCACCGAACCCGTCAGCACATTCCCAGCGTAAGAAGAAAGTGGACGAAATTTACAGGAACAGGAACTTGTTTGTCAAGTCTGAACTTGCTTATGAATGTATCCCAGATGTTTGAGAGCCATGCAGGGAATGCGTACCGGCCTTCGCAGGTGCGTTAGACGGGCGTTCGCATTAAACCTATTTCGATAGCTTACCCAATCAGAATTTATGCACAGCCTGCGAGATGTACGCCCAAAAGCGGGTGTCTGGGCGCTGCGTTCGTTCCGTTGAAGCGCATTTCGTCCCTCTCATTAGTGTCGAGAGTTGTGAAAGCTTTGTGGCATCAAAATGACGTTCCGGAAGATGATCCGGAAACAGGAAGCGCACTGGTCACTGAACTCCAGCCAATGAGCTGCGGCCGAAAAGGGCAGTTCACTAGGGGGGACACATCGAGAATAACTCCCCAGCCATAAAAAATGAAACAGGAGCATGCTGGAAACTTTCACCAGAGCTTGTAGCACGAGGGGGGGAGGGGCGTCGGAGGAGGTTGGTCTGTGGACGTGAGCCGTTCGCTCGTGAATTTTCTTTTATTTACACATGAGCGCACCATGAAAAAGCAAAACAAACAAGAGCATTATGGGAATTGTGACACGAGCCCGAAGTGGTAGTGGCTTCGGAGGAGGTTAACTTATGGATGCTAGGCGTGCTCTCGACTATATTTTCCCTATATGGTTGAAGCACATTCCGTTCCTCTAATTTGAGTCAAGAGTTGTGAAAACTTCGTGACGTAATATTGACGTTGAAGAGGAAGAATCGGAAAGAGGGGGGCACGTTGCTGGCCGAGCTTCCTCCAATCAGCGGCGGCTGAATGGAGAGTCCATTACACCGACACATCGAGAAAAGCTTGCCAAGTGAAGTGATGTATTTTATGCCCCGGTTCCCCGTTCTGGTTAAAACGAAAGGCTACCGGCGGCGCGCCGAAGTTATTGCGCGGCGGCGGCGGCGGCGCGGTCACTCTGAAAATTTCGGCGGCGGCGCGATCGGCGTGAGCAAAAACAGGCAGCGGCGGCGGCGCGGCGCGGCGGCGCACAGCTCTAGGCTCGACTTTCTTGTTTTCACATAAATTAACATGCACTGTTCACCACAAAATACGTATCGAGTAAATATTTAAACATTCTATTCTCACGCCGTATACGCTTCCAGGCAGTGCACAAAACATAATCAGATACCTGCTTATTGTTTTCTTGCACAGCTTGATGCTTTAAAAAAGACAATCACGTCTGTAAAAGAAAACAAAAATAATTGACTTATAACATATTATACACCATTTGGTTCATGTAGTGGGAGATTGCAAGAAATTTTTTCCTCTGAAATAAGATGAGGGCCATGATGGTGTCGATAAATTGCATAATTCTTGCTTGGAATGGCTCCAGGAAGGGCTCAGAAAGTGAATTTGTGAGCAGCGCCTTTGGTGAAAATATCATAGGGCCTATCCTGTTCCAGAAGCTTGTAACTACAAAAAAGAACTTTCTAAAGGCTTTAATAAGCAAAAAAAATGAAGTAGCATCAAGGTTTACAAATCATCAGGTTCCTCTACCAACACTACCAAATTTATTAAAATTATCATGAATATGCTGGTGCATCCAGTACATGTTTACACTTCATATTTTACAGCATTCATTGAAGTAATAAATCACACCTGAAACTTCATGACGTGACAGATATCGGTCATAAGATTGAAACTCAGCACTGTATAGAAGGCTTTTGCACGTTGTCTGTAGTCGAATATCCTCTAACGCAACGAACCACACCTGACACTTCATGACGTGACAGATATGAGTCATAAGATTGCAGCTGTGCACTGTGTAGGAGGTTTTTACACATCCTTGGTAGTCTAAATATCTCCTAACGCGACAAGTAACGCGACAAGCCACACTTGACTCTTCGTGATGCGACATATGTAGGTCACAAGATTGGAACCAACCTCGGTGTAAAAGGCTTTCGCACGTTCTTGGCAGTCTGAATATCTCCTAACGCGACAAACCACACCTGACTCTTCGTGATGCAACATATATAGGTCATAAGATTGGAACCAACCTCTGTGTACAAGGCTTTCACACCTTCTTGGTAGCCTAAAAAAATTGGGGGATCCTTAAGCTACGCCTTTAAGAGTTGAACGCGATAGCGATATCCCGTCCCTACTGCGTACTTCAATCACTTAGTGCATACTATGTAATGGGTAGTATGGTTTAAACCAGGAGAAATTATGTGCGGCAAATGTGGGAAATGTTTTCGAACTTGCTATGCTCCCACTACGTGGTGTTAAGGGAATACGCGCAGTAAGGTGTGTGCCGTTTGTAATGGATGGCTGGCTTTAAAGTATGCAATCGTTATGATAGTCATATTCTGACGCCCGATGGCAATTTACGCTTGTACCACGCAATATTCCTGGGATATTACATGTTATATTGCGACGCCTATATAAAGGACGCTTGCGTTTGCGAAGCATGCAAGTTATTTTCACTGCATTTCCAAGCAGAGGAAGTTATTTTCACCGCATATCCAAGCAGAGGCATGGCTGTGTGGTAGAACACCTGCTTGCCACGCAGACGACCCGGGTTCGATCCTCACTCGGACCCGAAAATTTTTATTATTTATTTTATTTGCATCTTTCTCGATTTTTCGGTCACGGACAAGATGATGATTTTGCGGTCACGGACAAGATGATGATTTTTCGCTCACAACCAACGATGCCGACGCCGGAATTTCTGCGAAACGAGCTCTTTAACGCTGTCGCGTTAATATCTCCTAACGCGACAAACCACACCTGACTCTTCGTGATGCAACATAGATAGGTCATAAGATTGGAACCAACCTCTGTGTAGAAGGATTTCACACGTTCTTGGTAGTCTAAATATCTCCTAACGCGACAAACGACAGCTGACTCTTTATGATGCAGCACATTTAGGTCATAACATTGGAACCAACCTCCGTGTAGAAGGCTTTTGCACGTCCTTGGTAATCTAAATAACCTCTCACTCACTTACAAGCTTCTTAGCTAATTAGCTGTCCAGCTGTAAACAAAATGTGTGTTATATTTTAGAAAACTGTAAAACAATGAAGAAACACCATTGTTCGCATTCTCCCTATTTTATGAGTATCAGAATAGACTAGGGAGAATATGTGGCAGAATAGACAACCTGCAAAAAAAGGTATGTGCAACTGGGCATGTGCTAATGTGTAGTTGCATGGCAGAGAAGCAGAACAAGAGTCAAGAAGTGAAATAGCAGGCAACACAAGCAGCACTTAATCATGCAACTTTCTTTTTCGATCGCCACACTCGCGCACGTTCGAGCTTCTATTTTCTACATGAATGTAAACGAGACCACTGACAGCTGAATGTGTCGGCGTCGCAGGTACCCGGCACGAAATCACGTCACGCTGCTACCAACAAACGCACGCTTATTGTTAGCTTGACAACACATGCAAACGATTTGCACAGAAGCCAACCAATGTTTCAACGTCGTAAAATCCGCAAATCCATTCATGTACGTCGTCACATCACCGAAATGTGTTGGCAAGTGCGAGGTTCGCTTTCGGCAATGATGAGGCGAATGGCGATGTTGAAAACAAACACACTGCGGATAAAAACTCCAGCGCAAGCGCCACACCATGTCTCGGGCATCATATATTGTTTACGTTGCAACGGACACAACCACCATCAATTTCCTTGAACCAGAGTTCCCCACATGAGCTGTTTCACACGAACTCGACGGTAGGCCTACGCTGAATGCAGACGACACCGCTCTGAATTGACTTCGCAGTAGGCGAGGGCTCACGCTCAAGACTTCAAACCTCTGAAGCATGTCTACACTCGTTTCGAACACAGATAAACACCGATCAAAGCACAGGAGCAGCCACACGCCGCAGTAGTCGGTACGATGTTTTCACTCGGCCGACGATCGCACTCAAAACCGGCGCAAGGGCAGCCGGCAGGCATTCGCTGGATTTGTTGGTGTCGCTCGAACTCTGCACGACACCGAGTCCCACTGGTAGCACTCGCAGTCGTTCGCCGTTACGTTGTCGTACTGGATGACGACGCGGTCACTCAGGAAAGTTTCGACCGTAGTTTCCGTGCCTGCGCCCAGCACTCAGGTGTGCCGTCGAAGCATCGCTGAAGAGGCGACGGCCATTAGGCATAGTGGTCGGAGGCATCGCGGCCTCTGATTGGTTGGCGCCGCCGTAGGCGTGGTGACGTAGGCGAAAATTTCAAGCAGTGCTTGATCCCTCGCGCCTCGAAGCGCCTCGTCGCGTATACCCCTCCGCGGCGACGCTGAGAGACGCATTTGACGCGCAGGCGCTAGCATACGCTTGCGTACGCGTGTCAGTGGTTGGGGCTTAAGGCGTAGGTAGGATCAAAGGTTCATAATATGGCTTGAGTCGGCTAGCATGCACCGTGTCACGACCGCGACGTCTCAGGTCGTGGGATGGCGTCACAGGTTCAACGACGTAGTTGACAGAGGATGTGCGGTCAATTATGCGGTAGGGGCCATCATAACGGGCAAGAAACTTTGTCGAAAGTCCAGGGCTCTGTGGTGGGACTGACAACCAAACGAGTGAACCAGTCGCAAAATGTTGTGTAGACACGTGACTGTCATGCCGCAGCTTTTCGCGACCTTGTGCGGCGGTCGTAAGCGTACGTGCAAGCTGCCTACAGTCTTCTGCGTATTTGGCCGCTTCAGACACCGTCGTGCACTCGGAAGTGTCGGGTCGGTACGGAAGCAATGTATCCATGGTGCAAGAGGGCTCTCGCCCGCATAGCAGAAAGAACGGCGAAAAGCCAGTGGTAGCTTGTATGGCAGTGTTGTAAGCGTATGTTACGAACGGCAAAGCAGTGTCCCAGTTGCTGTGATCCGAGGCGACGTACACAGCCAACATGTCGCCGAGATTGCGGTTGAACCTCTCCGTCAAGCCGTTCGTTTGAGGATGGTAGGCTGTAGACTTGCGGTGAACGATGTTTCATGCAGCAAGAAGGGCTTGTATTACTTCGGAAAGGAACACGCGCCCTCTGTCACTGAGCAGTTCCCGTGGTGCTCCATGCCAAAGAATGAAGTTCCACAAAATGAAGAATGCGACTTCGCGCGCAGTAGCGGCCGGAAGTGCTGCGGTCTCAGCGTAGCGCGTCAGGTGATCCACTCCTACAACGACCCATCGGTTACCCGGGGAGCTGCAGGGAAGTGGGCCATATAGGTCGATGCCGACGCGATCAAAGGGACGAGCTGGACAGGGCAATGGTTGCAATTCGGCCAAAGAACGCTGGTGAACTTTTCGTCACTGGCATGCCGTGCAGGGGCGAAAGTACTGGCGGACGAAGCGATACATTCCGGCCCAGTGGAAGCGTTGCCGTAGCCGAGTATACGTTTTCAGCACACCGGCATGACCGTTATGAGGAGCAGCACGAAAATATTCACATATTTCAGACCGCATCTGCCGGGGAATCACAAGTAGCCATTTGCGACCATCGGGTATAATTTCGCCGGTAAAGGACGCTATCGTGCACAGCAAAGTTAGCGGCTTGACGAAGCGTGCGAGAAGAGGGTGTGGTGGTTGGATCGGCGAGGAAGTTCAGCATAGCTGACACGGAGGGATCCTTACGCTGCTCGACCGGCATGTTGGCTATGTTGATGGGTGACAGAGATGCCAAGTACATGGATGCGAAAGCCACTTCGAAAGGTATCGGCGTATCTGGAAAGCGCAACGGCGTCAGATTGCTTCTTGCCTGATCTGTGGACAACGCGGATGTCATGTTCTTGTAAGCGAAGCGCCCAACGCCCGAGGCGTCCTGACGGATCTTTTAATGAGGACAGCCAGCAAAGGGCGTGGTGGTCGGTAACTGCGTTGAAAGGACGACCATATAGGTATGGACGAAATTTCACTAGAGCCCAAATGATGGCTAAACATTCCTTTTCTGTGATGGAGTAGTTTCTTTCGGCCTTCGTTAAAGTGCGACTGGCATATGACACAACGTACTCGTCGTAGCCGTCTTTCCGTTGCGCTAGGATTGCACCAAGGCCGACGCCGCTGGCGTCCGTGTGTATCCCGGTAGGCGCTTGGGGGGTCGTAATGACGGAGGATCGGTGGCGAAGTTAGTAGGCGCCGTAGTTGCTCGGAGGCTTCGTCACACGAGGTTGACCACGCGGAGATGCCGTTGTTTGTGGTAAGCAAATTGGTCAGTGGCGCTATGATGCTTGCAAAATTGCGCACAAAATGTCTAAAATAAGAGCAGAGCCCTATGAAGCTACGAAGGGCTTTGAGCGTAGTGGGCTTTGGGAATTCGGGGCGACCACTCGAAGCTTGGCAGGGTCAGGAAGGACACCATCCTTTGGCACAACATGCCCTAGTATTCTTAACTTGCCCTAGTATTGTTAACTTGCGGGCAGCGAAACGGCACTTTTTGATGTTCAGTTGGAGGCCGGCAGAGGAGAGGCAGGTCAGTATCTCACCCAAGCGACTGAGATGCGTTGGAAAATCGGCCGAAAACACGACGATATCATGAAGATAACACAGGCATGTTTTTCACTTGTAGTTGCGAAGTATGGTATCCATCATGCGCTCGAAGGTAGCTGGCGCGTTGAACAGGCCGAAGGGCAGGACGGTAAATTCGTACAAGCCGTCAGGCGTGACGAAAGCTGCCTTTTCGCAGTCATTTTCAGCCATGTGTACTTGCCAATAGCCGGAGCGAAGATCCAGAGATGAGTACTCCGCGCCCTGCAAGCAGTCGAGGGCATCATCTATCCGATGCAGCGGATAGACATCCTTGCGAGTGATGTTATTGAGCCGACGATAATCCACACAGAAGCGGATTGACCCGTTCTTCTTGCGTACCAGCACCACAGGAGACGCCCAAGGGCTGTGGGAAGGGCGAATGACGCCACGCTGCAGCATATCGTCGACTTGCTCGCTAATTACCCGTCGTTCGGCATCCGACACGCGGTATGAGCGCTGGCGTAGTGGAGGATGGGAACCAGTGTGGATGCTGTGAGTGATGCTCGACGTACGTCCCAAGGACGGTTGGTCGCAATCAAACGATGACCGAAAATTCTGAAGGAGCTCGAGGACTTGCTGGCGGTATGGACTCGGCAGATCGGCGTCCAAGGCGGTTTCAAGAACGTCTGACGAGGGTGATGACAATGATGGCGAAGTGCAGTGCTCTGAAGAAGTAAGGGCGTCGAGCTGATAACAAGGTGTGTCGCCAGGCGTCTCCAGAATGTGAATTGGGTCGATGGGCTCAGCACGACCTAGAGATTCTCCCCGCACTAAGGTTACGGGGTGCGTAAACGGGTTGCAAACAAAAATAGCTGATAATCCGGATGCAGTGGCGAGAACGGAAAACGGGAGAGGAAGAGCCTTGCGACGTCGAAAAATAGGCGGCGGCGTAAAAAGTACGGTGGCGTCTGGTGCGGCGGAGCAAGATACGGGCACAAGGACCGACATTTGGGGCGCTACTTCCGTGTCGCATACAACGGTGAGCTTTGCGGTTTTACTTGGCGAAGGGTCTGGCAGTACGGATTCGGAGAATGGGAAAAGCGCCACTTCAGCTCGGGCACAGTCTATGATGGCACGATGTTGCGGCAAGAAGTCCCAACCGAGGATGATTTCATGAGAGCATGAAGACAGCACGAAAAGTTCGACAACGTATACAACGCCTTCGATAACGACTCTTGCGGTGCACGCAGCATGTGGTGCTACCTGCTGCGTACTTGCAGTGCACAGGAGCATACCAGACAGCGGAGTCGTTACCTTATGCAATTTTCTACAAAGTTTTTCGTCTATGACTGAAACTGCAGCCCCAGTATTAATAAGCGCTATTGCGGCAGTTCATTCAGCTATAACGTCCAGTAACTTGCGCGGCGACTGTGCAGGCCTTGTAGAAGTCGCGAAGCTTGCAGTTCGTGCCTGCGGAACTGCAGCTGCTAGTTTCCCTCGCTTGGTGACTGGCGGCGACGCAAGGGCGAAAGCGAGCGACGACGTGGAGACGGGGAGCGATGGTTAGCGAAAGAACGTCGAGGTGGCGGCGAAAAGTCTAAGTTCGAATGCATGGCATTACAGGCATCACCATGCGAATAGCCGTATCCCGGTAATGCAACAGTTGGATGAGCAGAAGCCATGCGACGATTGCAGAAGCGTGCGACGTGGCCGGCGAAACCGCAAGCGAAGCATATGGGCATGTTGTCTCGCGTGCGCCATGGATTCTGAAAATGGCTTCGAGGTGGAACTTGGGGCGACGAGGGAGGGATGGTCGTGGGTGCATCGCGGACGGAAATGCGAACGTTTGATGTGCAGGTCGCCCTGCAACTACGGCACATGTCAGAGGTGCAGCCACAGGCAGACATGGCTGGGTACCGATTCGGCAAGTTGCTCGCTGATAGCCCTCCTGATGAGAGCAGCCAGGGATGCGTGAGGCTGTAGGGGTCGATCGCTTAGTGGCAGCATAGAGAGCTGACGCGCCACCTCCTCCCTGATGAAATCTTTGATTTGGCTTGAGGGCGATGTATCGGACGGCGGGTTGGAAGCTAGCATGAGGCTCGGCAGCTGCGACACCACTGCGCGCAAGGACCCTTTGTCGACGCAGTTCAGCGAAACTCTGGCAAAGAGTGACGGCGTCCGAGACAGAAGCAGGGTTCCGCGCAAGAAGCATTTGAAATGCCTCGTCCTCGATGCCTTTGAGGATATGCTTCACTTTCTCCTCGCTCATGGAAGCATTGACGCGGGAGCAGATGTTAACTACATCCTCGATGTAGCTCGTATACGTCTCACCGGGCTGTTGAGCACGCTGGCGTAGACATTGTTCAGCGCGCAGTTTCCGTAAAGTCGGGCGGCCGAAGACTTCTGCGATCGCTTTCTTGAAATCGAACCAGGTGTGGATCTCACGCTCGTGATTGTGAAAGCAGAGCTTGGCGACATCAGAAAGGTAGAAGATGACGACACGGAGTTTCGCCGGGTCATCCCAGTTGTTGGCATCTTTGGGTAAATGTGCAGCGCGGAACAGACAAAAGACAAGAAACGGAAGACACGAGCGCTGACTCTCAACTGAAAACTTCATTTCGAGCACGAACAAAAACGCGTTTAAGTCACATGGTGACTGCCAGATAAACAAGAGAAGCGCGGGAAAAAGCCATTCAAAAATTCTATATCTTTTTTATGCAGGGCGACCGAGGTTTGGCTGACACAACAAGCGGAATCCACGTGCATATGATAAGCTTCAGTAATCTCTCGGCTCGTTTGATCTTTATTTCTGTACATCACAGTAGTTTCTTGAAACAAGGGTTCGCATTTACATCTGCCGCAGTGGGCCGCCAAATTAGAAGTTGTAGCATTCTTTACAGCACAGTAGTGTTCTCTGAGGCGTATATTTAAACATCGCCCATCGTTGGGCGATGAGCGCGTCAGTGGGACCATCGTTGTTGGTCCCACTGACGCGCTCATAGGTAGAAAGCCAATCATCCACGTCAGCCTCACCGGTTCCGCTAAAGACAGGAGGGTCGCGGTACCGCTGAGTGGCGCCGCTGGAGCTGGAAGCCGCGGCGATGTCGGGGTGATTGCTGGCACTGCCAGTCATTGCAGCGGTTGAAGGAGCTGGCAACGTTCGGCTGCGAAGTTCCAGGTTGAGGTCACGGATTGCAGCAACCTCCACCAAATGTCGTACGACGATTTATTACGTGGCAGCGACGCTTTAAACAGTCGAGGTAGCACAGGCGGAACGCGAAGGTAGATCGCGTGCACAGCAACAACGGCAGAAACTCGTCGTCTTCCTCTTCCTCACTACAACGCGAACAAACTTACCGCGCTACAAGTGCAATCTCATCCATTAGAAACTATCCAACAACACTTAAAGGTCTTGAATATTCACCAGACGTGTGCAGTCCACAATTCTTCGAACGTTTCTCGAATATTTCTCTTCCAGGAAACACTCAAACGAA
>JALIZH010011890.1:0-10135 GCA_030522465.1 Rhipicephalus appendiculatus
CACGGGCCCATGGTGCAACTTGGTTAGGGTGGTGTGGCTGAAACTAACGCTTACGTCGTTACAGAAGGCCTTCCGTTAAAACTTTCACCGATGTACCGGTAGAAAAGTGAGTGCATGTTTAATTTAAAGGAGATTATTTCCTTTGCGCACGTCATGGCTCCAGCAGAAAAGGCCAGAGAACAGTCTGGGAGACTGTCGAACTGCTAGCGTCGAAAAATAACCAGCACCGAGCTCAGATTTCATAGTCGAGAGGTTAAAAGATACTCGAATAAGCTCATGACCCCAAGAAAGGATGATCCTTTGAAACAGGGGAAAGCGCATAGAGCTGCGCTTTATTCAGGTATCGCCAATATTGCTTTGCGATACCTCCCATTCCCTGCTAGTGAGGCGCCCAGTGAGCTAATGTTTTCAATTGCAGGAAACACCGTAACATCACGGCGAGAAAGCTTGAAGCCAGGTCATGTGGAACAGCTTGTGTTTCTGCACGACGATTGGTAGTCTTTTGCTGGCAGTTAATCACCACGTTATGTGCTCGAGGACATGAGCAGATTGTAGGGGAGAGTCGGGAGGACTGGGACGCTTTCTACAATTCTATTTTTAGTTTTGTTGAACTTGAACGCAGAACGATGTTTGATTCATTAAAATACAGGTATAATAAACCTGCAAAACTTCTGTGACGCACTGGTTCCTACGACTCCTGGTGGAGCTGTAAAAAAATAGTTTGTGATGGCTAAAATCTGTCCAATTCCACCTGCCTATGTGGGTGGAGTGGGACATTACTTGGGGAGGAGTGGGACGTATGTAACACAATGGTCCAGGTGTCTTGAGTGACCATTATTAGTGGATAGTTCAGCATGAAACATTAAACGGAGTTGCACCAACTTTGCTGCACCGATAGTTTTTGACACTGGCAGCTGCATCACAATTTCCGTGATTGGTAAAATCCCCATATCATTCTTAGGAGGAAAGTAGAACTGAGAGCTCTGTTCTTTGTTCCGCGGGAACCGTGTACTGACGCTGAGATGTTGTTACTGCTCGCGACTCTAGCCATGTAATGAACACCAATATTTTTTTATTAAAACTGACATAAAAACATCGCCTTTTGTCACTTGAATATATTCATTAGGCCAATTGATTTCATAAATGCCATGCCAGTCATTATCGGAACCTGACATGTCGTTGTCAGACTCGTCAAAGGGAACGGCCAGTGTGTCTTCTTCACTTGAAGAACAGCAATCCTTCAGCAAATACCATTTCTTTCTTGGATGGGTTGTGGCAGCACTGTTGACTGCACTGCACTCCTTCTTTAGGATTGTTGTGCTAACACTTGTGAATTCTTCATTCGTATGCTTCCCCAATGTACATGTAAGGACTCTTGTCTTGCTTTTTTTCTTTTTGCGCTGTGTAACACGGCGTGGCAGTAGGACAGAGAGTTATGGGACAGTGTCCCGTTCCTCCCTCAACTCAACTGTCCCATTCCTCCCAAACTACGTTTCCCAAGGTAAACAAAGTTCAGCGGTTAAAGTTCAGTTGTAATGCCTAAACTTTTTCTTTGAAAAAGTACTGCGCTTATGTGTGTTTTCGGAGAAAAATTTAATCAGCGTTCAGAAAGCGATTTAAATCTTGAGAGCGTTAAAATTCAGATAGCAAAAACTTACTTTGGGCATGCAAAAACTGATATTTGCAGTTACAGAAAGCTCCATATGCTGAAGACGCCAGACATTACAGCCACGCAATTGGTATGTTAGCACCATCTAATGAGTAGTTGGCTAACGTCTTTGAGGTAACTGCAGGAGAGATAAGATGCGCTGTCCCATTCCTCCAACTGTCCCAAACCTCCCGACTCTCCCCTATTTCTTTGTTCACTTTTTAGATTTTCAACAATATTTTAGGTATTCGATATTCGATTCGATATTCGACATTTTTGGCCACTATTCGGCACTATTCGATTCGAATTCGATTCGAGAGGAAATTTCACTATTCGCACACCCTTAGTACTTTGTCCAAGTTGTGGATGATGACTATGAATAACATTGGCTGTGTCCTTTGTAATGAGTTGGAAACATTCAACGACCCATTTGTTACGCAATTCGGATGGTGTTACGCGTGTTTGCTATGATTCCCCCCCCCCCCCCCCCCCCAACGTAAGGCCTGTATAGGGTCTTTTTGCGAAGGAGTTTCAAGCACCAGCGTGGCTCTGTGGCAAACTACTGGGCTGCCACGCAAAGGGCTGGTGTTCAAGTCCCATTCTATTCATGATATTTTCTTGGCATTTCATTTTTTTTCTTATTTAGCGCAACAAAGGTCGTGGACACCGGCGGCGTCGGTGGACAACTATGGCACCAAAAACAGTTGTTATTCTGATCTCATAACCGCTTTCGCTGTAAAACAAACATTAAGTCTGGAGCATAGAGTTTCATACTATAATAACTAGAGGGTAGTCGGCGCTGGTGCCTATGCGGGCTCCTTCAGCGGCGCTTGCACCACCATGGGAATGATGGGAAGTACAGGCTTCGGACCTCCTTCGGATGGATTGCGTTCTTGGGATTCGCGACACTTGTTTTCCTAGTGTAGGACAAAGTGATTGGAAGTTATTTTCAAATAAAGCTTACTTCATTTTTTGTACGTAAGATTTATTGCAAAGAGTTGGCGTGAACGCAAACATTTTGGATTAAGGTTTACGTGAGATGGAAGCGAAACCTAGACATATTCAACCACCAGGGTATGCATTGCTCTGCAATTGTGTTCCAGATTGGGCATCACAATATAGCGAATTATTTTTTTTACAACACTTCAAAACAAGCCCGCTTGTTTTTCACTCGAAAGTACACATTATCTATTTATGGAAATAACAATATTGTGTTAGTGAGAAACACTTAACGTATCGTCTGCTGCGATGCCAGGTGCGTCTGTCCAAGTGGTCTGTCCCCAACGCATCTCTCGTTTTGTTGTGAGGACAAGTCAGAGGAGCGTGACGGTGCGTCTACTTCGCTTCACCATCGTTTTGCAGTCGATTTTAGCGAATTTTGGCAGGAGGCGCTAATAAAGAAACGTGAACTCTATGCGATATCCTGCACTGGCGTGGGACGCTACCTCTCTGCGCAGCGGTGAGTGCACGATGCTTCGCTAAAACTGTCAAATGCGACTTGTAAAGCCGCAACGTCGCAGCAAACCAAGAAACCTAGTGGTCTTTAGCCTCTTCGAACAACAAAGGCACTGCTTGAGCGCTTTGCACCACACCCCACTACCCTCACCGCGCAAAAAGCGACACTGAAACTGTAGAACAAGATCAGTGCACAGTTCACTAGCTAATGTTCTCCGATCCGAATCTGTACTTCCCATCATTCCCATGGTGGTATAACGATCGCAGCACCAGTTTCCTCTCTAGGTTATTGTATGAAACTCTGTGCTCTCGAGGTTTCACATCTCAGAATCGCATTGTAATTACGTTGCATGTCAGAGTGCGAGACTCCGGATTAATATTGCGGTGATATCTGGAGAGTCTGAGGTTAGATTAACTTAAACGTAAGAACAGGGAGAGTCTTGCGTTTCTTTTTTTGTGTTAAAGAGGGTCCAGATACCGGTATCGAACTCGAGACCTATGCGATATCCTGCGCTGGCATGGGACCTCTCTGTACACTCTTATCACGGTAACGTTTAGGACAGCATAAAAAGGCAAGTAACTTATAATTTACAGGTTACATGGTCGTGACAACAATTTTATCTTTGTGTTTTCTTCATTTCCCTCTCACATAGAAGTTACACTGACAGTAGCATGCCATTTTAAAAGCTAAAGCACCGCAATAGGCGTTGTAACCTTTAGACTGTAACTTATAAAAGCGCAGTGACTCATTCGTCAGGGGACCTACACTATGGAGTGGAAGTTTATTGATCAATGTGTCACATCGCGATCTGTCTTGTTAAAAGCTGGCTTTAGCAATTGAGAAGTGGATAATGTATAAACAGAACGGGTATTTACAGCAGTAAAGCAAATCACGGTAGCAGCTCTTTTACATTGCGGGATACTGTGGCAAGCAATAGTGGGGTATTAATTGAAACTGCAGTTCAGTGAAGTGAGCGTGCTTCCAAACACGTAATTGAATAAGTGGCATAAAATCCGAACGGACATGGGCAGGAGCACAAGAACGAAATACCTTATTATGTTGGTTAAATGTTTGTGCTAAACAACTTCTTAAGTTGCTCCCATATCTATTTTGCTTTTAAGCCACAGGACTAATTGATTTGCCCCCGGGAAGCTTAGCTAATAGCGGAAAAGAAGATACATCAGATGGTAAATCGTGACAAGATAAAGTACTGTGAGCACACGACAACCCACAGTATTAAACTAACGATGCGATCTAAGAACCCTTCCGTGACGCGAGAAAAATATGTTACAAGACTCGCAATACAATTTATCCGAATTTTCCTCGTCGTCTTGTCTACTTTTTTTGCTCGTGTGAAAATTAACTGGCCGTAAAGTACAGCAAACGCCAGGTCACAAGATTGCACCATGCCGGCTTAAACGTTATCGATTCGCCAACACGGGAGAAAAAGGTGCCGCTAAGTTCACAAAACAGCATGCGACGGCCGCTCCAGGGTGGGGGGCGCATAGAGAGATGTGTGAGCTCGCGGTGAGTCACATACGTGGCGTCCTTCTGGCGCCGCTTCGACTTCATCGAAGGAGGGACGGCATCATCTCTCCGAGACTTTGCACAGCTCGAGGTGTATGCAGGGAAGAGATTTCGAATGCGAGGCGGTTGGTGCGGTCGTTGAAGCCGCGCTTGTGCTGCTGTTTGTTTCATCCATTTAACCAGGATTTACGCTCCGCGCTTTGATGACGTGCTTGGTCTAATCGTGTTTTGTACGTGAGTGGCGTGTAACTGGTGATACAGTAAGGAAAGACACTCGTGAACGTGTGCCATCCGCCGCGAATCAACCACCAAGGAATGCAACGGGGACATGTTCAGTGCGCACGCGGCCGTTACAACGAGCTGCATTGCAGATTCTTCGCCTGTCTGAGACTTCAATTATTGAGCGTGTTGCATCGGTTCTTACGCTGGCCAAAGACAGTCATTAATGTGATCTACAGGTAAGCAATATTCTCTGTTCACTACGTTATTTGCTTGCGTATAGGAGTTTGTCACATGTTTAGATGAATATATGCGCATGCTTACGCTACTGTAAGATGGATCGTGTCAGAAAAATAACTCATGTCATGTTTTTACACAATGCATTCCTATTTTTAGCCTTTCTTGCTGTCACCGTAATGGTACCTTGAAATTGCTTGATGAAGGCTGCAATCATGCTGTGAAATATTGTAGCCGGCGTCAACAATGTGCCCCATATCAGCGTTGCCCAGACGAGTCTGAGTGTGCAGTAACTCGTTCCTCTCCTTAGCAGTCTGGGCTGTTTGTCACGCCTTGGACGCCGGTATATGATATCTCGTGGCTTCCATATGCGAAGTGTCCGCTAAATCAACTTATCGCCATGCTTCTATCTCAACTGCTCTAGTT
This sequence comes from Rhipicephalus appendiculatus, assembly GCA_030522465.1. Classification (NCBI taxonomy): domain Eukaryota; kingdom Metazoa; phylum Arthropoda; class Arachnida; order Ixodida; family Ixodidae; genus Rhipicephalus; species Rhipicephalus appendiculatus. The sequence continues at coordinate 5,514 of JALIZH010011890.1, forward strand.
TAAAGCGTACGGGTGAGGGTTTAAGGCTGTAATGCGGGCTAGTTGATTGTGATCACTGACGTTCATTTTGGTAATGCAAAAAAAATGAGTGAGCGAGTGTTTGCGCGTGTTTGTGTGTGTATGGTGGCGCGCGCGTTTGTGTTTTTGTGTGCGTTTGTGTGGGGAGCGAATGAGTGTTTGCGTGTGCGTGTTTGTGAACGCCCGTTTGTGTGTGTGTGTGTGTGTGTATGTTGGCGCGCGTTTGTGTGTGTGTGTCAGTCAGCGAGCGTTTGCGCTTGCGTGTGTGTACATATGTTGGCGAGCGTTTGTATGTGTGTGTGTGTGTGTGAGTGAGCGAGTGTGTGCGCGTGCGTCTGTGTGTATGTTGGCGCGCGCTTTGGTGTGTGTGTGTGTGTGTGTGTGTGTGTGCGCGTGCGTGCGTGTGTGTGTGTGTGTGTGTGTGTGTGTGTGTGTGTGTGTGTGTGTGTGCGTGCGTGCGTGCGTGCGTGCGTGCGTGTGTGTGTGTGTGTGTGTGTGTGTGTGTGTGTGTGTGTGTGTGTGTGTGTGTGTGTGTGTGTGTGCGTGCGTGCGCGCACGTGTGCGCCTGTCTGCGCGCACGCGCTCTGAAATGTCTGCTTTGGTCGGCTCAGTGCATCGGGTTTTCTACCTTCACCATGTATCATCCCGCCCAGACGGTGTGGTTGGTACGTCTTTCGATGTTCTATAGTTCTTTGGCGTTGTGAATCTGTTTTTTTTCTCGCAATCAGATAACCTTTTTTTTTTTTTTTGTTCTTGTTCTGTTCTAGGGTGTAAGCAACGTGTGATTGTGGTTAGAAAAGCTGAATCGGTATAGATGTGATGTAACTGTCGAAGCCGGACTGTTTGAAGGTACGTAGACAGCACAAATAATTTTTTTTTTGCCATATTCAGTTTTTTACGTTGAAACTGTTTACAGCATACATCCCGCCCAAGGCATGTTATGAGGATCTCCTATCAGGCAGAAACTCCCAGACGCCGATATGACTTTGTTCGGTGAAGCCGAGAATATGATCTGCCAAGTGGAATATACCCCTTGAGGAGAACAAGTAGGTACGAACATAATCAAGCTCCACGTGAAATGCTAAGTATGGTCACTTAAAAATGTTGGTCCACCGTAGTGGAGAAGTGGTTATGGTGCTCGGCTGCTGACCCGATCCCGGCCGTGGCAGTCACATTTCAATGGAGGCGAAACGGTAAGGGCCCCTGTACTGTGCGGTGTCAGTCACGTTAAAGAACACCAGATGGTCGAAATTTCCGAAGCCTCCCACTACGGCGTCTCTCATAATCATATCGTGGTTTTAGGACGTAAAACCCTAGATGTTGTTGTAAAAAATGTTGATTGTAACATTTCTGGTCCTAATCACCTGGTGTCGTGTTTCTGCTGCGAAACTGTCTCTTAAATTATTGTTCGCTGACTCTTTTGCTAAAGAGAAGTAAATTACATGTGGGATTAACGTGCTTTCTCAATTCAGAATTTTTTTTTTCCGATGAACGTATTGCACAGGATACTACCATGTAGGAGCGCTTATGTGTTGGTCATGACCCCCCCCCCCTTTTTTTGTGTGTGTGTGTGGAGGGAGGGGGGTTAATTTGTATCTAACATCGCATGTTATTAGCAGTTGTGTGCAATGTGGCAGTAACCATTGCTATAGCGTAAAATAACGGCACTCTCCTTTTGGGATCTACTGTCCAGCAGGGAGATTGTGGAATCAACAACTGACATATTGACTGAAGAAACATGATTGTGTGTGCATCAAGAGAGGGTGTCAGTGCAGATCCCGACCATCTGCTGCTGTAAATTTGTACTAACCACAGGTGAAAGCAAGGAGAAACGCTTTGAATACCGGCGACCATCTAACAGCTAGACAATCCCTGCATCAATATTCTTAAAGATAATCAATAAACTTATGTGTATTGTATGGATGACTATCACTCTATCATTGACACCTTCTGCTTGGAAGTTATGAGAGCAATAAAATGTGAATTCTTTTTTTGTACAATGCTTGATTTGGTCCTCTTTCTGAATTCTTTTTAAACTAAGCTTTCGTTTAGGTACATAGTCTTGTACGCCTTCACAAGCCGTGTTCTACAGCGCATGCTCAGAGAAATCGAACAATGCCCCTATATTGCAAAAGCTGTTATGACTATCAATTTTGTGTTTTGCACCCACACACAAAAAAGAAAACAAACTGAAGTTTTTTAAAAATGCAATTACGTGTGATATTGTGGGCAGAGGCTTCCCTTTTCAAACTATGTCACAGTTGTCAGTCGAACCATTAAAAAAGCATATCACCTGAACAACATAAAGAAAGCGCATTCGGGTTTCAGCAAAGGAGAAAGGCGGATGAGTTGCACGTGTATTGTTGTATATGCTGCACGTAAGTGTTAATGGTTTGAGTGAGTTAGTAGCATTACTGAAATGAAGACACTCCACGCACAACCCGAGCGACAAAAGTAAAGGATTTTTGAATCGTTCTCTTTTTGGCTGCCCTCTGGATTTCATCGTCTATGAACAACGTGCCAGCAGGTATGGTATGCTGCACACATCAGTATACTTAAGGAGAAGCACGGTTCTGATCACCTACTATTTGCAGGGGGCTGCACTCAGTATAACCGCTCTACCTATGCTCCACCAACCCAGGTGTAGCCGGACAAAGGGTATGTGCCTCTTTTTTCCTTCGATCTTTCTGAGACACAATCCGGACCAGTCGTTGCGCGCATGATCAGCCCAGCCAAGTGTCGCCTAGCAAAAGAAGCGTGGCTCTTCCTTTAGAGCTCCTTTCTGTGCATGCCTAATCTATCGTGTATCGCTGCGGCTTTATTTTGCAGCGTACAAAATTATATATACATATTGATGAGAACTTTCACGGAGGATGTCATGTGGCCCACCCTTTTCTGAATACACACGCTGGAGCTTTCGAATAATTCTGGGACATGTCTGCTTAGAGCACGACAGTTGCGGTGTCCGTGGCGAGAGACGTGCCTTTCCTTTATCCCACGAAAAAGCACAAAGCAATGTCCTTTGGAGTTGGCTTAGATCTTGCATACATCATAAGGTCACACCTTCGACCACAAGCATCGTGTCGTTCAAATGTGGTGTGCCCCTAAACCAATGATTAAGCAGATCAGGTGATTGACAGATATTCTTCATTATAAGTTGTGCCATGTGTGTCACACAGGGATGCTCTCTTGATCCAATTACATAGAAATGTAAACATTACAATTAGCATCTCTCGAAAAAAACAGGGTTCCGGTTCTTCATATGCGCTGTGAAATTATTGCATTTCTGCGCATGCATATATTTATACTTACTCAGTGACATTCTGATAATGTCATTCAGTATTCGTATATAATATGCTCACACGTACCTGCCAGCTACTTATTACACGATAATTTCAGACATTTCTTTGGGTTTTGTGATAAGTATACGTAAAACTGACAACGCGCCGTATGGCGAGGGGGTTTGTATAGCTATTTTGCCTACTCTTCACCGCGAGGAGGAATGTTAATTCTCCGTGCACTTCACTTTCCGCCTTCAGCAACTTCCCTGCATGGTCGACTTCACGTTTTGTCAGTATCCGCATTTCCGTTGCTGATTCAGATATTCGTGGGTGAACAAAATTGCGAATAACCCTGTAACAAATCGACGATTATTCTTTATTATTGCATAACACGTAGCTTGATAAGCGCGAATCGCACAGTCAATGAATGTTCATGAGCAGGAGGAAAACAATTCAAGTGTCATATTCACGCCGACGTATTGCTTCAACTGCGTAGAAGTTGGACCAAGAACGGATAGCCTGACACGTATATCATGATAATGTTATATTATAAAATCTCTGGTTTTCGCTGATGCACGGGTTGACCACATTTCAAAATAATCGCGGTGGAGGCATCATTACTGTAGTGCATGCAAACTTGAAGTCTCCTCGAGTATGCGAATGTTTTTTTGGCTCCCTCTTCTAACGAGCGAAGGGGACGCGTTCGGCCTCGGTCACCGCGATTGTCCCGTTTCATAAGCAGTCATGTACTTGAATTATTACAATGCACCAGCGGTAGTGTTTCGAGAAGAACCTTTCATGTGACGTCCTCTGGAAAGGTTCGCATTTCTTAGCGCACGTATAGAGACAGTGTATCAAAACCGCAGAAGGAAGCGCTAAAAAAAAAAAAGAAGCCGAGGCACGCGCAGCAAGAAGTGCCAAAGAGTGGAAAGCCGTGCTTCCGTTGCTGCGCTACATCTGGCTGATCAATGCATGCGATGAGCGTAACCTCCTGGAATGCGTCGAAGAAAGAAGACCGAAGGAAAGAAGAGATGCAGAACGGTGGCCGTATAAAATCTCCTGCTAGCCGTTTTGTGTGAACAGTATACCGTGTACTATGCAACGTAACCTCTATATTTAAGTGAGCACGCTCGATAGTGTGCACCGGTGCTAAAGGTTATTTTTGTAACGTCTGTGTTAAAAGTAAATTTGTGCACTTTCAATAGATGTTAATTATGCAAAGGTTACTAGATGACTTTATTTTATAGGTGCACAAATTTGTGAAATTGTGCACCTTTAGTAAACGTTACCGTGCTTAGAGTGTACAACGGCAGACCCGCTAAT
>JALIZH010011891.1:0-16409 GCA_030522465.1 Rhipicephalus appendiculatus
GCTGCAAGTTTGGGGCTGCTTGCCGTTATTGACGTGACATTCCAATTAGTATCTATCGCATTTATTGCTTCGCTCTTGCGGCGAAATGAGTTTTACATGAGCTTGTTGATGCCATCTTTGTTCGGGGTTCACAGTACGCTGTCTCCAGGTATATGTTAACAACTTTAGCTACCACAACGGTTGAATCATCAATCAGGTTGGTTTGATCAGGACGTGCACTCACAGCCCCAAGAGAGTGCCAGCGACTCCCTTTGCGGGAGTAAACGCTTGTCCCCATATTTCACTCTCTTTTCAGGAGTGCTGAGAACTCTCTGTTGCACAGAGTAGGCACACTCTCCCGACAGAGTTCTGGTACTCTGGCTGAGCGAGAGTGAACAAGCTCTCTCGCCAGAGTAAAGTCACGCTTCTGAAATGGAGTGCATACACTCTCTGCGGGAGTTACGCTACTCTGTCACAGAATTTTATAATCTGGTCTGGCTAGAGTGCATCAACTCCCTCCAAGAGTAGAATCACTCTTTCTGCTAGGACTAATGTAAAAAAAATTGTCGAGCATTTTTTACAATCTAACAGTGAACAGGCTGAGATTTTTTTAAGCTTACGTCACATATACATAGTTTTCATTGACGTCACAGTGGTCGCCATCTTGGAGTACACGCTGGTTGAGATGCTGCGTGAACTCTTACTCGAACGCGTGGAGCAAGTAACGGTGACATCCGATTAGTGCCGGTGCCCCCTCGCGTTCCTTTGTGTTCCCCCCTTGGCGCTGCTGGCGAACAGAAGAAAGCGGGGGAGAGCACAAAAGAACGCGGGGACCGAACGACTGTTATGTTCTCCCCTGCACTGACACTCTCTTATGTGATAAGAAGTCACGGTGGCCGCCATCTTGGTGCACTTAGTGCAGATAACCTGTCTGTGACGTCACGTGAAAACTATGTATACGGGACAGGCATCGACACACACATTACAATCGTACACACCACAGCAACACTGAACATATACCGCTCGCGCTACGGACAACCTTATGTTCAGCAACCGGTATATATACCCATGATGTCTGGCCCCCCTTCTAGTGCCGGTGGCGCAACATCTCTATTGTGCGTATTGAAAGACAAACATACGCCGAGCCCGTGTAAGTATCTGGTGATAGTTAGGATCACTGCATGTAGGCACGTCTGCCTTTTACTATAAAACTACATAACAATCAACGCAATTTTCGTTAAATTTCAATTATCAGCTGGCATTCTGTCATATCGGCTCAATGTAGTTCAGCCGCTATGCCTAAGTCTGGGAGCTGTAGCCATAGGTCGGCAAAATAAATGGAGCTCACTCAGACTCACTCAATAAATATATTTTTCGCTTAGGGACTCACTCGGACTCAGACTCACCAAAATTTTGCTGAAGCAGACTCACTCGGACTCAGACTCACCGGTGTTTTCGTCATCCAGAGTCACTCGGACTCAGACTCACTAAGTTTTTCCTAAAACGGACTCACTCGGACTCAGACTCACGAATATTTTCGTCAACCTGACTCACTCGGACTCAGACTCACCAAAATTTTCCTCAAGCGGACTCACTCGGACTCAGACTCACCAAAATATAACTCAGCCGGACTCACTCGGACTCAGACTCACCAAAATATAACTCAGCCGGACTCACTCGGACTCAGACTCACGAAAATATTACTCTGCCCGACTCACTCAGACTCAGACACACGAAAAATATAACGAAAATATAACTCAGCCGGACTCACTCACCAAAATATTTGTCAGCCGGACTCAGTCGGACTCAGACTCACCAAAATTATCCTGAAGCGGACCCACTCGCGGACTCACAGACTCTCCTGACTTTTTTCTCAACCAGACGTACTCGGACTAAAAATTAGCAATATTCGATTTGGCCCGGCTCATCCAATAAATGTCGAAGGAGCGCCATAAAATAGCTTATGTAGAATAACACATGTAAAGGGTTCACAAGTGCCATGAAACCTTCAAAATATATGTATGATAGCTTTCAACATACAAAAAGAAGTTATTTCCCGTGCATCGCAATGTCTATAGTAAAGAGAAATTCAACATTACACGCGATTTTTGCAATATTGAGAATGTTTTCTTTAAATAAATATAAGAATTGGTATACCGACCTTCTAGGAACATTAGGTTTTCATTCCTGTTACATTTGAAATGGGCTATGCGCACGCGCCATTTGTTTTCAATGGGCGAGCGAGTACATGCGTTTTTGGCAGACTCAATTATAAATGACGTCCTTTCTTACGCTTTGCCGTTCGAAGGCCTAATCACGCTACTTGGGAACGAAGAAAGCTTGACATTACGTTATGGCGCTTTTCTAAACACGTTCATGAAACTGCCAATGGTCTTGCAGTCGATTTACCGCTCATTGACAACGCGAAAAAGAAAATAATATGAGGCGGCCATCTTTTGCAGAATCGAGCTCACCACCCTTGAAAAATTTTGGAAACATGGCTTTATAGGTTGCATGGTTCTGCCTCTCTAAAGTTTCGAAAAACACCTGCCACGATAGTCTAGTGGTTGTGGTGCTTGACTGCTCACCCGAAGATCACGGCATCGAATCCCGGCCGCATTTTCGATGGATGCCGAAACGCTTGAGCCATGTGTGCTTATATTTTGGCGCACGTATGAACCCCAGGTAGCCAATATTACGGCACCCCTCATAATCACATCATGGTTCTCGGACGTTAAACGCCAATAATTATTATACTAGTGTTTCGAATTATAGAAATGGTAAGTTCGGTTTTAGTCGATGTCATGCTTTCGTAAAGTGATTGCGGATAATATAGGTTCGCATTTTACGTCGCAAAGCCAAGATGTGGTTGTCAGAGACGCCGTAGTGGAGGGCTCCAGATATTTCGACCACCCAGGGTTCTTCAACGTGCATCTTAATCTAAGTACACGGGTTGTGACTGCGTTGGTTTCTAGCAAGATATTTTTCGGAGCCGGCTAAGAACCAGTTGTAACTGTTAGTGACTACTCTATCTCGTGGATAATGGTAAAGAGTCGTATCAGTACCACGCTGGATACGGACACAAGGCAAAAAGGAACGTGCATAGGTGCGCCGATGAGAGCCGGCCAGTGTGTTCAAAGGTATGGTCGAAGCTTTTTAAATGCGAATGCATTTCATAGTCGGGCTATGTCAGGCATCCGGCGTTGTCCGGCGTTGTCCGCGGGGAGGAGGATAGGTTGAGGAGGTGTCCGCGCGCCAGCAGGTGTTATCTCTCCACTCTCACTCTCTCTCCCATAGCAAAAGCTGCGGGCACGCGCGCTTATCCTCGCCCCTAGCAAAGTGGAGAGGAGGAGCGCGCTCTGGCGCGTGAGGGTGCTCGCATCGCGGGAGCTCAGCGGAGCTACCGCGATAAAAAAAAAAAAAAAAAAAAAACAGGCGCTGCGCCGTGCTCCCGACCGGGCTGCAGAAATTAGGCGCCTTTTCCTTCTTCGAACCACAACCACCATATATAAATGGAGTGAAGCGCGCGCGAAATGCATTCGCATTTCCTCACGATTCCCTTCGGGGAGGTGGGGGCATTTTTTTGCATGGTCTGGGTAGCCGGCTAAGAACCAGTTGTAACTGTTAGTGACTGCTCTATCTCGTGGATAATGAAGTAGTATACGTGGAGTCGTATCAGTACCACGCTGGATACGGACACAAGGCAAAAAGGAACGTGCATAGGCGCGCCGATGAGAGCCGGCCAGTGTGTTCAGAGGTATGGTCGAAGCTTTTCGCATGGTCTGGTACAGACCATGCAAAACGAGGTGGCAATTTTCTCAAGCCGATTGCAAGAATGCCGTATTGAAAGGCGGGGACGCGGGCGCCGCTTCACAGTGATCCTACTAGTCCCCAGAAAGGACAGGAATATTCATTTCTAAGAAAAAAGTCACTGGACAAGGCCCTGAACTGACAACTAGAGGGTTTACTACAAACCAGACGCAATAAATTCACATACCTAACCCTGCGCTATTAGCAATTTTATTTCTTTTTATTCTCACTGCGTCGCTATTATATCTATCCTTAATAACTTATTATTTGTATTGTTTTTACTTCGATGTAACTGCTACTCTCTTACGCATTCTCAAATGCACAGCTCCCCTCTGTAATTCCTTCGGGCCTTCAGGGTACTATTAAATAAATAAATAATTGAGGAGCCTATTTTCAGCGGGTAAATGGGGCAGCGGAGGTTGCCATAACGTATACTGTTTTTCTTTGCAGAATGACAGACTGATGGGCAATTCGTGTGGGTTCATAATGACATCTAGTGATTCATGAAACATATGAGAAATGCGCAAATTTGTCTACCGTGAGGGGACACTGCTCAGCGACTTATGATCGAAAGCCAGTGCTACAACAAATACAAAATGAGTGACATGAAGGGAGGACATGCGCTTTTTTTGCTTTCCTGCTTCAAAGCCTACATTCTCGAAAGATGCAGGGAGGGGGGTAAGGGATGGAGAGAGGTGCTCGAGTCTCGTATATTTATGAGACCGCTCCTTATCTTCATACCAGCGCATACTCCTCCCCCCCCCCCGCCCTCTATCTTTCCCATTGAAGTTCTGAAACAAAATTTTGAAGGCTAGATAACATGTGGGATAGATTTGTGTACACACACGCGCATCATCTACGAAATATCAACAGATAATATAGCCTAGGACGTATCTAAAATCGATTTTAAAGTTCCTATCGCCCTACTGCAGCTAAACGTGCCTTCGTTTATTGTGTAAACAACCAACCACCCGCTGCGTCACGAGTTTAAATATAAAACTCCAACGAAAATCACCAGTCGTCGCCACAGCAGCGGATAGAAGAACGGGAGACAATAATTCGTGACCTCTACACCAACGGCTACACAAAGGCGTTTATTCGCAGAGCCCTCCGTAAGAGAAAAGACGGGGGAAACGTGACACCAACGGCTCCGCAACGACGCCGTGTGTCGATCCCCTACATTGCGGGCGCGAGCGAAGCAATAGCCCGTATATACTATTTTCCGTAAGGCATCTGGGCGCCGCCATATTGGGCTGTTAAGCCGATGTTTTCTTGCTTTTGTATATCGCGACGTGAAGTAATAAAGCCATGAAACAGCGTATGCACCAACCCAACTGTTTTCATGCGTATGTGTCTACCGTAACACTGTTTGTTTAGTTGTTAAAGATCCAAAACACAAATGTTAACAGCCCAATATGGCTGCACTAAAACCCATCCGTAAAATAGTCTATACTAAGAAAGGCAGGGGTCGACGTTTCCCACAAGCCATCCACGACCATCGGCAGTTTCATCCCTCGGCCCAAAGACAGTGCATCTGTGGAAAAAGCGCAGGGCGTCGTGTACCGGATCACGTGCGCCGACTGCCCCGCTTCCTACATTGAGGAAACCAAGAACTTCCATGAAAGAATGCGGCAGCACAAGAATGACCTCCGTCACTTGAACAGCGGACGGACCGAAGTGACAGAGCACTGCCAGCGGTTTGACCACCATACCAGTCCCGACGGCGCTGTGATTTTGGAAAAAGAAAGGAACCCTTCGCCGGCGGCCCCTCCTCGAATCCTGCTACATTGAGCGGACAGCGGGGAAACAAACCACACCACGGGGGCACTGCCCTCCCCTCTACTGCCAGGGCTTGCGACGACTCACAGCAAACAATCACGCCTGGCAAGAAGGCGTTGCACATCTCGGGCCTTCTCACCCCTGAACAAGAAGCCGATCATGCTGCGAAACGTCGCGGTTTCTTAAAATAAATTTTGGGTGGAGTTTTCTCTTTTCTCCAGTTTTCTGTTATCCCAACCAGACAGACTTCTGCCGAATGTTCACTTTTGAAAGAATAGAGATATTTGTGTTGCAGGCCCCAAGCCTAGAGTGTCGAGCTCGTTGCTTCGTTTTGTACTTTCCTTGCATTCCTTGGGGGTATTAGGAGCTCGAAAGCAAGATACGAGAAACGAGCCTGGGAAACGGCCGTGCCATGAAGCTTTTTGCCGTGTGGCTTGGACGAACACAATGACGGCTGAGAGACCACCGAAAGTGCTTCGGCGCGTCAACGCTGACTATGAATGGAAAGGTGTTTGAATAGGAAAGAAAAGAAAAAATACAAAAAAAAAAAACGGGTTTTGCTTGAGTTGGGAAGGACTGAACTGCAGGCGTGCTGGGAAAATATGGCAGCAATATCTCCCAAAGAGAGTCTAGAATTCGAAGAGGTCATTAAAGTTTAAAAGCTCCTTAAATTGCCGAGAGGTAACAGAATTCTTTGACCACATTACAGCCCGAAAAAATTTGTTTTTGCAAGTGATAAAGCGTCGCGTACGGCATGAATGGTGCGTCTCTACCCCCTTCCTTCTTGAAATCCGGTCGCTACAACTTTCCAGGTACCACGGGGGCAAGCTTTATCTAGCCACTTTAAATAACGAAGCCGCTGTTTAATTGGTAGCGAATGACACGACGAAAGCCGATGGTCTGTGTCGTCGCTGCATTTTTAACAAAGCTTGAAATTCGGCGAGATGGTGCATAGCTACTGGGAAATTTTTGAGCGCGGTACAATGAATTCACAAGGCATTCAAAAGCGCCCGTCCTGTCTCTCTCGTACTTGTGAATGTCTTGTTTGGCGCTCGAAAATGTCCCAATTGCCACATTTATTCATGAAAAAACCGAAGCGACATCTAAAGACACAAGCGGTTCAATGCAACAGAAAGCGAAGGGGCGCTCGATGCTTGCGAATCGTGCTGCTTTGTCGTATTTGAATGCACATGGATGATGAAGCTCGAACATTGCACTCATTCTCCGTTGATTAGGTACATAATTGTAGATCAAACTCAATGTGGATCACGATGTCGCTTAATAAAAGTGCCTGGAGTTGTACATGTGTCAGAACATGCTGCACAGCCCACTTACATGCCCTCGTATATGAGGGCATGGACAGCTTGATAATTTGAAAAATAATTTCTAGGGCTTTACAAGACACGCCATAAAAGGAGGCTATAAATATTTGTAACCATAGGTCGGCAAAATAAATGGAGCCCACGCAGACTCACTCAATAAACGTTTTTCGCTTAGCACTCACTAGCACCCAGACTAACCAAAATTCTGCTGAAGCGAACTCACTCGGACTCAGACTCATTGATATTTTCTTCAACTGGACTCACTCGGACTCAGACTGACCAAAATTTTGCTGAAGCAGACTCACTCGGACTCAGACTCACGAAATTTCTCTCCAACCAAACTCACTCGTACTCAGACTCACCGGTGTTTTCGTCATCCAGACTCACTTGGACTCAGACTCAATAAACTTTTCCGCAAACGGACTCACTCGGACTCAGACTCATGAATATTTTCGTCAACCTGACTCACTCGGACTCAGACTCACCAAAATTTTCCTCAAGCGGACTCACTCGGACTCAGACTCACCTAAATATAACTCAGCCGGACTCACTCGGACTCAGACTCACCTAATTATAATTCAGCCGGACTCACTCAGACTCAGACTCACGCCTCAATCTGAGTCTGAGTGAGTCTGAGTGAGTCGACTCATGAGTGAGTTTGCCGACCTATGGCTGTAGCTACGCGCTTACAAATATAGTTGGGACAATCTTTCAGCAGAGCTGGCCGAGGAATAATCTACGAACGTTACGATCCGGCGTCCGATCCGATTTGCGGTGCTGCGGCATGTACTACAAGTACGCCAGAAAAACAACGCCGGTCGGCAAAACTACAACTCAAGCGCATCTCTGGCAATCCTTACAGTTTTGCTTACCTCGGCTACACTTTAATGGGATAGTAAGAGGCTTGAGAAATGCGCAAACCTCAACCTTCGCGAGCCACTTGCGCCGAGATCGGGCCAACCAAATACGACCCGTACGAGTACGACTCCCAGCGAAGGTAGGCCTAGCGTACCGGCCGAGTCCGTGTACGTGTCATCGGCGCTTCTGGGCTTAATCATACGCGATTCCGATGAGTAATAATGACTGTACGGTAGAGCTTTGGCATCGTTTAACCTGACTGAACCATTGTTTCTTGCGTACGGTGTCCGCACAAGGAGCGATGAGCATCGATGCGACGTGCTTTCAGCCAGTGCACACAGGCCGCCTGCGCCGAGATCGGGCCAGCGAAGGTAGGCCTAGTGTACCGGCCGAGTTCGTCTACATGTCATCGGCGCTTCTGGGCTTAATGATACACGATTCCGCGGAGTAATAATGACTGTACAGTACAGCTTTGGTATCGATTAACCTGACTGAACCATTGGTTCTTGCGTACGGTGTCCGCACAAGGAGCGATGAGCGTCGATGCGACGCGCTTTCAGCCAGTGCACACAGGCCGCCGCAGATAGCCGCCGGGCGCACTCCCCGGCACTTCGCTGACTCATACGTGAAAACACAGGCTTGTCACTTGGTACGCCTTATTGAAGTAACATGAAGGCATACTTTCCTGCGCATTCAATTTGATTTTTAGCGATCGGTTAGGTAGTTGCAGCTATCGGTATAGCAATGCAAATCTGCACACTGACACAGCTGCTGCACTAGCATATCGTCGCTTGCACAAGCAAATACAGATTATTCAATCAAATACGCGCGTACTTATCGAACGACATTACAGTCGACATAAAGCTTCTGTGCACGTCAACCAACGGAAAGAGCGAGAAACGGCTCTTGTACTCGGCAGTAACAGCTGATAATCCGCCCCAGATCCTTGTAATTTTTGTATATTTTGTTTTCCATGTTATGATTCTGAACGAAAGTTGGCGCTGTTGGCTATAGCCGCATGTCATGAGTGGCTGGCAGCAGTTTTAATCTCATGAAGACGCAAGGTTTAGTTGGGAAAGACAATCGCGTCTGTGTTGAGAATGCGACCCGTGAAGCGAAACGGCTTGTTTTGTTTTCATCAGTTTGTTTACGGTGTAGTCAGCGCTGTGAGACGTTGCGTGGTGGTATACTCGCCTGGTAATCGGGAGGTGGCGAGGTCGAATTCTGCTGGTGAAGTCTTTTTTTTTCTTTTTTGTAAGGCAGTTTTTCTTTTTCTTTTTTTTTTTTTTTTTTACGAATCTCTCGAGTGTCTACGTTACTCTAGTGGCAATTAGCCTGTGCCATAAACTAATTTTTGGCGAGGGGTTAGAAGTTGGCGCTGCTCCTTGCTTCTAAGGTGCCGCTGTTGGCGTTTTCGGAATGAAACGTTCACAATCACAAAACCATACTTTTGTTATCACTGAAAGTTATTCTACTAAGTTGACGCAATAAACTTGCATCTGTGGCGTCTACGCTCAAAGGCGTATGGTTACGAGACAGTTATATTGCTTTGAGGCGTCGCCATGGTCAGATGCAGGCGCTACATTGCTAAGGACGGAGTACCAGACCCCATTCACGCCGCATCGGCACGAGAGTTGCATAGATTGGGAACTCCGTCTGAGTAGCAGAGCGTTCGCAGCCTCTTTTACTCTTCCTTCAAGGAAAGAGTACGTTCGGCGGCTAACTCTGCGCTACTCCCCCCACGGAGTTAAAGAATTCTGGCGAGAGTAATGCAGTTGCCCTGCTCTCAAGTACTCCCTCAAGTTCTGTGAGTGTGCTCGCCCGTGCGCACGCGCTTAGCTCGTGATGGAGGCAGTTTGTACATCTTGTGCTTTAAATGCAGTTGCCGTTGAACATACAAATCATGATCATGGTCATTAGTCGTTGGGGTAGAGATGTACGTACCGCTATAGGCGTCAACGTGGGTTGATCCACGTCAAACTGTGCTATACCTTCCAAACACCAATAGACGTTGTACAAGCTCTCATATATCAATGTACAGTAAACGCTCAACTACCTCTGTGACGACACGTTTCACTTTCGTGTTATGCCGATTCCTATGATGGAGGGATCAGCCAGCATTTTTATTGCGATAGGAATTATATGGACAGTCTCGACGCGTATTTCTCGTTGCCGTCATGTCGCGTATAAAGTCCAAATTGATAAGATTCCCCAGCGCATCGTACGTTCTACTAGCCCGCGAGCGGGGGCGATGAACGCGGCTGAAGCGGAGATCAAACGAGCCAGCCCATCTCCGTCGATCCGAGGAGCAGGCGATGAGGATCCCCCCGCCTTTATACCGGCCGTCGAATGCTCAAGCAGAGAGGAAACGTCCGCCCGTCTTTCGCGAGCGTGAAAAGACGCAGGGGGGGGGGGGGGGTCCCTCGAGCGACCTTTGATTTTACGAGCGCGGTCGTCGCTGGCGCGCGAGTTATACCCGTGCCACACGGGCACAGAAATGACATTCGGTAGTGAAGGCATTCAGTTCCCGAATGACATTTTTTTCGGCGGAGGCTGCTACACGTCCAAACTGAATGACATTTGGCTTGATGATGTCGATCACATTTTTCTTCACATCAAGCTTGTAAACACGCGTTTACAAGCTTGATATACCTCCGAGAATAATTAAATGTAGAAATAAGCATATTATGCTGCCGTTAGCTTTTGCTCGTTGCTTTGTTTCACGGCGTTGCAAACGACCGTAGCAAACTACTCAGATCCACAGCGTAAAAAGAAAATGGCGCCTGTCGCATTCAAAATACAGCATCTACCAGCTGAAGATGTTCGTCGAGTGATTAGGGTACATAAAAGAGGCGAAAAGTTTGTTTCCAGCTGAACAGGATGTCATTTTATACAATGTAGGTATATCACACTTCGTCAGCTGCACCGTCGAGAGTATGCATTTCTCAGTCAAATGAGTTCTAGCGATGGCATTTGGTGACGAATGGCATTTGGACGAATGTCATTTCGTTTCTCCGTGTGGCACCACGCAAATGGCATTAAATCTGAAGGCATTAGGGAGTAAATGCCATTTTCTGTGCCCGTGTGGCACGGGTATTATCTCGCTATCTTGGCAGCCTACAGCGGGCGGCTGGTATACCCTTCTACGGGCTGCTCTCTTCACGAGAAGAGAATGTGCGAAGAGTGTCCCTGGAGCGGCCGTATTGTCTTAAACCAGCGTTTTTGTAGGGTTGCGTGAGATCGGATCCAAAAGAGTTCGCTGCACTTCGTATAACATTGCAATTTGTTGCTATCGCATTCATTGCTTCACCCTTGCGGTGAAACTGACATTTTTTTTTAAATAATAACCGTTAGGCAGTCAGGGTGAACGCTGTAACAGGCCTAAGCTTAAGCTGCCTTTTCTTATTGTATTAAATAGCTCGTCAGTTCCACCTGTGTGCGTCCTGCAAAAGTGAGGGGGGCAATCAGCGTCTGTTTTTTGCAGATGCGCTTCTGTAGCAGAAACGCATGCAGTGGCCGATAATCTTGCTGTTTTGACGGTAGGCTACGGAAAACGAGTGGCCGCTCTTTCCATGCAAAATGCTCGTGGACATTCGGGACATAAAACTAGCACTCCAATTAAACGAATGAATTCCCTTCAGCTGTCACCAAACTGTAAGCTATCAAAAAAGGACGATATGCCTGCTTAAAAACGCTCTGGTTGCCTATTATATCAACCATGCGACGCTGGTGGCCCCAAACCAGGTCACGTGGATTCCGGCAGCGGCTGGCGTAGCGGCGTCCCAGCGACACGTACCCGCTCGGGTAGGACTGGACTCCGTGCACCTTGCGTCCCGACCACACGCCCACGGAGACGACGGCGATGTAATACAGGATGATGATCAGAGCGCCTAGGATGCTCACGGCCATAGCTGGTTGGGTCTTAGCAGAATAGTTGAACCCTCTACGGGGCATCTGCCACGAAGTTGGCAAAAAATAGTCAGGAAAAGAGAAAGAAAGAATTCTGGAAAGATAATTCGTGCAGCTTCTTCTGCCTATCCCTCGAGGATGCGGATGTGCATTTTATGCTTTCCTCCCACCGGTCGTGGGCACAAATTGAAACGGACCGAGATAAAAGAGAAAACATATTCTGTGAAATTTTAGCACTTGGGAATTAAGCGCTCTGAGTGAGATGATTGTCTCATGTCGAACAAAGCGAAACAAGGCGAACAGACGAAAGGCACCCCTTTGTTTGAAACCTATACAGGAGAGGGCCTCGTCATAACGAAGTAAGATCAGGGCCATTAATTAGCTCTCCCTATCTGATATTCGTTCTTCAGTAGAGGTGAAATTCGGCTCAAAGAAATCAGCAACCAGGGTCGCGCAAAAAATCTTACGTAAAAAGTATTATTCCAAAGCTTGAAGCCCACTATAACGACATAAACGTTTCCTGTCCCCTCGTGGCCTTTCGAAATGAATAGACTGGAACATGAGAATGTGAAGTTACAACAGAACAATGTTCGCTTAACAAACATGCCTACGTTCAGATTCGTTTCAAGGAGGATGTAATCACTATCTGTCAGCTTTCGCGGCACTGAACAGAATGAAATTTTGATCAGTGCCTTTACCAGCTTTAAAAAAAACACGTGGTTGTAAATTGTCTTTCAAAATCTACATTTCTTTTTACGCTACATTTCGAGTTTCGAGCACCATGCGAACGAAACATTTCTTTGTTACAGCCAACATCGCGGTGGCTCTCGCGTTTTCGCTTCCGTCATAAAACATTCGGCAGAGCCCACGTACCGTGGGAATTGATGTAATGCGAAGCACGTGGCGGGAAGGTGGTTGTGCCGTATTTTTTTCGTTGAGTAAAACGTTACGAACTGACGTTAAACATATCCAAATGTTATACGGACGCACACATTTTGAAGAGTCGCATGTGTTATATAACCAGTTGTTTATAGTTGTGTAACGATGCCAACATACACATGGGTATTGCCAACAACAGACATAATAAGCTGCTATGCCGTGCTTATATATTTGTCAGTTATGACTAAGGCTCCGTGTTGTCGGATAAATCCTAAAAAATTTGATGAACACTCGCCGGTAAAATTTCTGACAATCCGGATTCATCCCATAAACTCCGATTTAAAAAGGGCATTTTGATCGTTCCAAGGGCATTCACAAAGCTAAGAATAATCAGTCGAAAGAAGCGCACCTCCATCGGCGGAAGCAACCTCTGTTACGATCAGCCTTGGAAGTTATCAGGGCAGAGGCAGCGGAGAATGCTCCTGTCAATCAAAA
This sequence comes from Rhipicephalus appendiculatus, assembly GCA_030522465.1. Classification (NCBI taxonomy): domain Eukaryota; kingdom Metazoa; phylum Arthropoda; class Arachnida; order Ixodida; family Ixodidae; genus Rhipicephalus; species Rhipicephalus appendiculatus. Next base: position 13,032 of record JALIZH010011891.1, read on the forward strand.
GTTCCTCCCGGGTTCGCTGCCCTTCGGGGGCGCAGGTCTAACCCCATTTTCCTGGAATGCCCCCCGAGCGTGCGGCGTGCTCAGGTGACCAGAAATCTAACCAGGGTGCAGCGAACAGCCCTTTGTTGCAAGATGCTGCCGGCGTGGGAAAGAGCTGCTGACACCTTTCCCAGCGACGGGGCATGGTCGACAGCAACAACCACGTCTTCAGAGGTCACCGACTTGGCACCAGTCCGGTTCCCCTTCGGACATTTCCTCCTCGCCGACAATATCGAGTCGTCTGGGCGTGGTACGTGGACATCCCCCTGTGTGGGGTATTGGTGTTCCCCAGTTGGACTTCTCGTCCTTGCCCTTTTGAGGAATGTGTTGTGCGTCCCATTACCTCCTTTCTGGGGGCAGGGCGTTGTGGCGGCAGGTCACCTTATTGGCGGTGTCGCTGACATCGGTTTCATTTCCTCAAGTTGCCAGACTCGGGGCTTTAAAAAGCCGAACTCTTTTTGTAAAAAACTCTTCTTCTTGAACGCTCAATGTAAATAAACGTCTGTAATATCTCTCCTACGAGCGCCTTCCTCTCTGCTAAAGATAGGCTAGGGAACCGGCGGCGGGTCAGCTACCAGCAATGAGACCCGCCGGACCTGGAGTCGCAAAAACTGGTGGCAGTGTTGGGATAAGACGGATCCTCTGAAAGCGTCATGGAGGCCAGCCGATACGAAACTGCCTACATACGGTGGGATCGAGTTCATCGGGCTGGAAGGCAACGCTGAAGCTCGCTACCCGGATGACCTAAAGCCAACGGACGTCTCCTCGTGGCACTGCTGACAGCTCCGGAAGGAACGTGCATGAATTCATGACTGCATATGGTAAGTGTATGGCTTTTCTTCGCTAGTATATCACCAGGCTTTGTGTAGGAAGCAGTGATTTTGGTACTGTTGGCGGAAGTAGGGATAGTACGTCAAAGTTGTTTTGGTAGCGAAGAGTTAGCAGCACTACAGGGGGCAGCCATGAATTTGAAGGCGCTAAAAAAGCCGGAATTGTTAGAGTTGGCCCGAGAGTTGGGTATCCAAATTGCCAACTCGAAAGGAAAGCAAAAAAAGAAATCATTGAGGCGATCGAGGCAATTGGGGCAGACGATGATGAACTTGAAGGATGTTTAGAGTGCGTCCGAGCCGCCGGAAAGGAAAGAAGCGAAAAGCGCAATGTACGCGGCGGAGGTCGTATGATGAATTTCCAGGCAATCATAAAGACTGTGCGCGCGAGACTGCTGACGAGCATATCGATGATGATGAACGTCAGAGTAGGACGAAAGGCTCCAAAGTCCGCACCAAGAAGCGCGCAAAAAGGAGAAAGCGTCCGAAAGACAAGAATGAGGCAAAGCTCGTGATCAGTGCGACGCGGTTGAGGAAGGGCTTCAAACGGCGGAGCGAAATCGCGAGGAAAGTGCCGTTGTCATCTCTGACGGGTCTGTATCGTATGCGTCCGAGCCGCCGGAAAGAAAAGAAAAGGGAAGCGCATTGCACGCGGCAGTGGTCTAATGATGAATTGATAGGTAATCATCAAGACTGTGCGCGCAAGACAGCCGAAGAGCATGTCGATGATGAACGTCAGAGCAGGACGAAAGGCTCCAGAGTTCGCACCAAGAAACGTGCGAAAAGGAGAAAGCGTCCGAAAGACAACAATGAGGCTAAGATCGCGACACGTTTGAGGAATGTCTTCAGACGGCGGAGCGAATTTGCGAGAAAATTGCCGTATCGCAGGCATCCGAGCGGCCGGAAAGCAAAGAAAAGAGAAGCGCCTGGTACGCGGAAGCGGTCGGAGGGCAAGGGACCTCCCCGTTGTGTCGCGGCGCGTTGGACAAGGTGCGGAACAGTAAGGTCGGTGGTTTTCGCGAGGCAGCAGAAAGGTACCACAGAAGGTCTGCTTCGAGGAACGTGGCGGGGTTCGGTGGCAAGGTGATTGACCTTTATGCCTATTGTACACCCCCGCCTGACGAGAAAAGCTTTCTGGGCGCGACCACAGCGAGTTCGACTGAAAGTTGTTGAGAACAGCTGTTAGCTTCTCAGAAAATGTCGACTCAGGACTGTTGAAAGGAATGTTTTGTTTGTTTGTTTTTTGTTAAGAAATAGTTTTCTCTTTTGATCTCCTCGACTCTTGATGTTTAAGTAGCTAGTTTTGAGCTTTGTTTTCTTCTTTAGCGCTCCGTGGTTTTGTTAGCCGATATGCGTTGTACAGATCGGAAGGATATGTAGTGACACGCATCAGAGCGAGCTAAGGGCTTAATAGATGAGGCGCCTTGAATAGGGTTACGACAGCTGACTTTGAAAATAGTTCATGGCGTTTCCGTTGTGTGTCATGCGTGGACACAAGAAAATGTAAGGTCAGGGTGTCCCACTAATCAACTAGTGGCAACGTTAGAGTTCAGCAGGGAGCCTGCGGGAAGGAGTATGGGCAAAGTGGACAGGGCTATGCTTTGTGTGAGTTTTAGCAGAGCCATGCGAAAGTTGTTTTTGTTTGTTTACAGTTTTATTCGCATGCGTTCTGTATAGAAGCGACTAAAGAAAGGTTATCGCGAGAGTCGCTCACTTGTTTATTAAGAATTCTGACCGAAAAGGGTAGAGCTAGTTTAATCACATCCGTGGAGTAGATGGTCGCAGTGGCACTAGTACGTGCACTTACGGATGTCATTTGTGAACAGCGTCCTGATGTTGGGGCAGTATTTCTTCTGCTCAAAGGGACAGGTCTAGCTTTGGCGGCGCACAGATTTGTGGCCGATAGGGTCAAAGCGCAAGCTTATCTTGAATAATGATGACCGAGTCGTTGCCCCGATGTAACGAGAACCTCAAGTCGATTCTTGCTTTCATTGGCCCGCTGGTGCATTGTATTCTTGTTTACAGTTTCTTTAGGTAGGCACACTGTGAGTGTGTCAGTTATACGGCTTTTATGTGTTTTCAAGAGTGGCTGCTTTTGATGTTGCGACGGGAGGGCCACAGGATTAACACTAGGATATGGGGAAACGGCCACCATGAGTGGAGCTAGGCCTGGTGAATCTTGGTAGAGGATTGCCGTGTGCTTGCTTGTTTGTGGTTGTGTTTTCGGCGCAGTTTTCTAAAAGTCCTTAAGCCATCAAGGGCTGGTTCAACGAGGCAGACGGTGCCTTCGGAGAAGAATGACGGAGGATGACACTTCAATCCTGCGTGCTGAGCTGCCTACGGTCCTGCTTCGATGTGAACATCGGATCCAGTGTTGAGGCCAAGAGTAGTGGAGGAAAAGCTGCGTTACAGATCCCTCTGCACAGTACCTGCGGACACTGTACGTCGGGATCTTCTTTCCCCGGCGGAGAAGCTGTCACGATCGGCCTTTGGAAGTTATCAGGGCAGAGGC
>JALIZH010011892.1:0-140033 GCA_030522465.1 Rhipicephalus appendiculatus
AGACCCTACGGTGCTTCGCCCCTAATACCGGTGTCCCACGGTGCACTGCTGAGCGCGATTGCTCAACAGGGCTTAGCTCCCTTCTGCAGTTTGTGCAAAGAAGCCTATCATAATTAACAAATTCGATCCGTATCAGCTATGATTGCGATCAAATAGACAATTTGACACCGGTGGAGTTTTTCACAGCTAGTGTAAATACTGTGCATGTAAAGAGTTAAAGGTCCGTCGCTACTACCTAAAGCATTACGTTTGACTGAGCAGCGATGTCAGAATCTCTGACGAAATTTACCGGTACGTTCTAGGTTCCCATCGATGCAAATTTGCGCGTATGTCTGAGAAAGTCAACTACATGAAACACTCGAGCCGTGCTTGTCATCGCAAAAATAAGCAAGGGCTAACTGATAGAGCATTTATGCTCATTCTCCGCGGGAAGGACAGCGACATCTGTTGGCGAATAGACATTTTTCCCTTAGGTTGGAACTTAGTACAGCTAGATCTCTTTTGGGAGAACAGTACTTTAGCATTATTTGTATAGGGGAAAATTACACCCATTCCCTCATGTTAGACGAATGATTATTTAATATATCCAGCCAACCAAATATGTGAATTTTCAAAACTAAAACTTCGTAAATTCTGTCGCAGTTACTCCGCACCAGAAAGTCTCAGATGAAGTTATTATGCGAAATGCTGAACTATGGTGGGCATCTCCGACTCCTTTCTTGCGTGACGTCAGCTTTCTTTGTTTTTCCTCGACTAACGGTAGCTGCATGACATTTACAAAGAGAATGTTAAATAAAAGAACGCTATTCAGGTATGTTGCATTCAATAAAGGAACACTACTTGCATTGACAGAATTTAGACACGATTGGCAGACTTGACACTTATTACTGAACGCATTGACAGACTTTGATTAGCAATGGGAAAAACTTCATAATCAGCCAATGTAGTTCCCACTGCAGAACGAAGGTCTTTTGCCAATGATAAGCGATGGCCCATTTTATAGCAACCTTCGTTACCAACTACTGTGTTGTCCTGGTGCACCAGAGACAGCCACTGCTACGAACAGCACCCGCTCTCCTACTTTCCTTAAAGGGGCACTGAAGAGACTAACGAGTTTTTCTCGCATTTGTAAATTACTCTTTCCTAATTACAAAATCATCAAGCTTGCCTCGAGGTGACGCTTGGTAAGCTGTAGGGCATGCGAAAGAAAATGCAGGTGGTGGCGACGCCACATTGAAGTTCCTGCACCGAAACGCCGTGACGTCGTAGATTTTGACCTCCATTTCCTTCTCTTTTAATAAAGGTATGATTGTGAAATTAACGAGTACAACGTGCCTCATCTAAACCGACTCATTGTTTCGTTTAAGTCGCGCTTGAAGGTAACTCCACAACGCCAGTGGACACCATGCACCATAGCTTGTACGTGACGTCATGAACGCGCAACATGGCGGTTTAGATGACGTCGAGGCCGTATAATCACGCGGCGATTAAACCTGCGTCCGTGTGATGACGAGCCGGAACGTTATTGGACATTTGTGCATGAACAGCGAAAAAACCAGCGTGCGATGTTCCAATAGCAGTAACGTGACTTCACAAGGTTCTCGTCCCACCGTGTTGGCGCTCCAGTGACTTCAGCGCAAGTCATATATATATATATATATATATATATATATATATATATATATATATATATATATATATATATATATATATATATATATATATATATATATATATATATATATATATATATATATATACCTTGAACTTTATTCGTCAATGACTTGCAATAGCGGTGTCACAGGGTCACTTTCGATCGCATTTGGCTCCCTTATGCAAGTGCAGTGGCGTAAATCCATAAAGACCACAAGGGGGGGGACACACATCTTGCAATGGCGGCCATTTTGTTTTTATATATATTCTTTATTTTTAATCATATAAAATTAAAATTATGAATTCACATATAATAATAATAATGACAACAATAATAATAATAAATAATAATAATAATAATAATAATAATAATAATAATAATATTATTATTATTATTATTATTATTATTATTATTATTATTATTATTATTATTATTATTATTATTATTATTATTATTACAAAACAAGCATCAGCATCGGCGCCTAGTCCGAAAAAATAGCACTGAGTATCCAATAGTAAGCGACATCGCATGGCGAAGTTAGTTTCCAAGAGCAACTCGTCGGCAGGCGCTAGCATTTTAACAGCTGCATCATTCGGGTTAAATTATGCAATAAAAATTTGTACCACTTTTTGCGCTAACGCATAAAGGTATTCCCCATCCATCGTGTGTATCGCACAGAAGTACTTAGTTTCTGTTCACTGAAAGTGCATCAGATTTCAAAGTTGGTTTTACAGAGAGTGCGTTGTCCTTGAACTGTCAAGAAATTCAAATATGACATTTGTAAGATAAATCTCGAGGGGGGGACACTTGCATGGGGTGTCCCCTCCAGCCTGAACACAGGGGGGGGGTCAGGACCCCCCCTGACCCCCGCATGATTTACGCCACTGTGCAAATGCCAGAAAGGAGTCAATTACTGTTGAGAAATTTGATCCGGATCGGGCTCATGAGTCCACCGCGTGACACCGGTACAAAGCACCACAAAAGTGCAACGATGGCGCAAATACCCCCCGTGACCTTGCATATCATTTTGCGCTGTTCTCGTTTCAGTACCGCAAGGTCGTCCGGGAAGGTGGTGGCGATCCGTCGAAGCGCATCTCGACAAGTGTTCATCAGAAGCAAAGAGCGGCGGTGAGAGCATCACTACGTCACTCGGCAACGAGTCACAGGAAGTTGCATTTCCGTTTGTACACGGCCAGAATAGTCAAGAGGCGTCGAGGTATACGCGTTTAGCCAGCGCTTCGTCTCAAGTTTTGCTCGAAGCGGAGCTCTTTTTGGCAAGGCCAGCCGCTACTGCGCAGTACAGTCAAAGACAGGGCTCGAAGCACAACGGGGGGTATAACTTTCTCGGCGGTGTAGTAGTCGATGCTGCGCGGCTGCTGCAGCGACTCGGGGGGACAATCGTCGTCGGTATGGCTTCGCGTCGTCGCTCTCTCGCTCCTCTCACGAGCGGGATCGTAACGAGCAGCTTTTCCATTCACCTGTCTCGGGTAACATGATGAATGGCCTGGGAAAAGCCTCGTGCCGCGCAGGGACGCGCAGCGACGGGCATCCCGCGTTTTTTACGACGCCGCAGCGCGCGCGCCATATGCAGACGCCTCCGGCAGTGCATGCAAGAGGCTCCTCGCGGCAAATCCCACCAGCGGAGAACGGCGCGAGACCGGACCGAAGCGACCCTGACGCTCGCGCCGCTAATCGGAAGTTCGAATCGGTTATATAAGAATCGCCGATACGGACGCGATTAGCCGCCTCGCTTGCCCGTATTTTTGTTTGTTTGCGCGCCTCTTTCTCTCCGTTTCTCGCGAAAACGGGGCGCCTAGCGACACCGCCGTCGAGTCGGTTGTCGACGGAGTGAACGCCGAGCGCGAGAGCCCCAAGTCACGGCGCTATTTTCAGAGTTCCAGTGTCAGGCGAACGACCGAGCATCCCAACCGCGAAGATGGGGAGAGAGTTCGGTGAAAAAATAAAAGTTCCTCTCTTCGGCGTTGCAGCTCCCGGGACGTCCGGGCGTCGTCTGCTTGCGCTACGGCAGCGCCGTACGACGCCACTTTTTGTTCGTTCGAGCGGCGTCCGGCGAACTTCGCCGTCTCGTCTCTCTGGGCGTTTTTTTATCTCGTAGGGGGCCCTGATCGGGTTTGCGTTATCCACCACACAAAGCACGGCTCGCACAAGAGAGAATGGTCGACTCGTTTTGCTTTCTTCGTATTTTGAGGTACGACCTCGGTAGTCTCAACGAAACGACCACCGACGCGCGCGCGCGCTGCGGGTGATGCGGCCTCACGTGGAGCGCAGGCCCCGCCCCTCTAGCCGCGTGACGCGACCCACGTCACGGGACTCGCGGGCCACCATTGGCTCCGAGCGGGCGGTGAGTGACGGCTCGGGGCCGGTTTGTCGCTCCTCCCTCTCCGCCTCGCTCGCTCGCACGCCCAGCGACCCACTGCAGCGGCTTGCGGCGATTATTTGGCCCGTACTACGCCACAGTTGAAATCCGCATTGATTTTGGCGCAGCTTTTTGTTTGGTTGGCCCGGCGAGTTGCTCTTCATCCTCCGCCATCATCTGCTCGTCCCGGTGGAATCGATAGAGGCTGCGCATCGCTTTTTTCGGCGCTCCCTTGGGACCCCGCTCGTTCGTTCGTCGGTGGCCTTTCTCTCTGACGTGTGTCTTGTATCGCCGCGAGGAAAACCCGGAAGGAGCGTGCGTATTTTCTGTGATAACACTCGCCGTCGTCGACTGCCGCCACCGAGTCGCCCCCGCGCCAAGTGTTGTGCCCGGAAAAAGGATGCGCTTGCCGCCCCTTGGATTCTGCCGCTAGAGCATGGTGAGTGTGTTGTGTGCCTTTCTCCTTTGGCTGGCGCGCGCTGCTGAGTGTCGGGGCGCGGCGGCGGCGCGCGCGGACCCCTCGTGAAAGGCTGACCGCGGCCCCCCGGTTGCTGGGCTCAAGCCAGGTCAGCGGCGCCGCGCTGGCTGCTCGCGCGTTCGACGCTCGTCAGTGCCCCGGGTGTGACCGGCGGTAGAGGAGCGCTAGGCCTAGGCTCTACGCACGATCGCGAGGCTTAAGCCCGCGTGTGCCCTTGGGCCCTCCTCGCGGCGCTGGTTTCGGATCGCCCGTTATGGGCCGCGCCGCGCCGTGAAAGCTGAGCACGCGGCGCGCGCGCGGCGAGCGATGTGCGCGGCAGGAGGGGGGGGTCGGTCCCGTGTCCGAGCGGTGTCGCGTTTCTCGAAAAAAAGAAAAGGGGGGGTTTGCCCCGCGACCGCAGCGACGTCGGTGGCCCGGAGGCCAGCTTCCGCGCGGCGTCCTCCGTTTGTGCGCGTGTGTGTGCGGCAGTTATGTCAGCCGAGCCTTGAACGGGGCCGACCTTGCACGCCTTGGCGGCTCGGAAGCGCCAAGGCGACTCGCCTCGTCATGGGCGACCATGTCCCGAGGGCGCGCTCCCAAAAGGGAACGGGCTCGATCAAGGCCGGCCAGTTTGCCGCACTGTCCTTGTGTAATGTGGTATCCTTGGAGGCGCAGTTTCGCGGAGGCCCTCGCGCGCTGCTGCCGCCGCTTCCGCCGCGGAGCTCCCATGCGGACCGCCTCGGGGACTCCAAGCCATGAGGTAAGCGCGCGCGAGCGAGGTTTATTTCCAGGCCAGCCCGAATTAGCGGCGCTTCCCGCCCCCCCCTCGAAATAGACGCGCGTCGCGCGCGCGCGGCCGGTCCCCGGCGGTGCTGCGCGATGAGCAACCTTGAAATGCGCGCCGCCGGTGCGAACCTGCCGCTTCTTCCACCGATGGTCCGGTACAGCCCTTGACATTCGGACCCTCTAGCATTCGGAACCGCCGCCGCCGCCGCCGCGCGAGCTCGCGGCCTCCCCCCGGCGTCGGACCTTGGGCGCCGTTATCGTGGGGCGGCCTTGGCGGCTCGTAATCGAGAGACCGCCGCGCAACGCGTTGTGTGTGTGTGTGTTGGTCGCGCAGGCGTCGCAGCGGAGCCGCTGCCTCGTCGTGGTACTGCCTGCCCAGCGGCCTGCAACCGATGGTGGCGTGCGGCATACCGGCCAGCTGTAGCCTTCCCCAGCTCTCACGGGACTGCATGCCTCTGGTGGGTACCACAGCCAAGGTCTGCTGCCCGGCGCGAAACGAGCAGCAGCAGCAGAAGCGCGCGCTTCCGGTCCGCCCAAGGTTGGCCGCCTGTGACGCCGCGCGCGCTGCTGCTGCTGGCTGTTACGTCAGGGCCGCTCACCTTGGCCGCCGGCGTATGTAACGCGCGCTTGTTTTTCTTCCGCGTGTGTGTGCGCAGGATGAATTCCATCCATTCATTGAGGCCCTCCTGCCTCATGTGAAGGCCTTCTCGTACACCTGGTTCAACCTCCAGGCGGCCAAGCGCAAGTACTTCAAGAAGCACGAGAAGCGCATGAGCTTGGACGAGGAGCGCCGCTGCAAGGAAGAACTTCAGGTGCGGACTCGCGCGCGCAGCGCTCGGCGCAAAGTCCTTGACACAGAGCCGCCGGGCAGCCGCCCTTCGCTCGCTGCTTCCTACATCTCACCTCCCCCCCCCCCACCACAACTTCCCTCCCAAGCGGCACTGCCAAGGTCCTCACCCCCCCTCGCCGCCACCCCCCCCCCCCCCCTCCGCGCGCAATCTTGAACACGCTGGGGCCTATCGGCTCGTGGCGGTTCCCCCCCCGCGCTGTAGCAGCTCTACGGTCGCCTTCGGAAAAAACAGCACTTCGCCCGGAGGCCTCGCGACGGCGATCTTGTGGTTATATTCGCCGAGACGTGCTATGTACGTTGCGTCGATTGACCCTCAAAGTCGACGAGACTCGCGGAGCTGCGCGTACTTGATGTGCGCTTCATACGATGCATAACGTCGGTGCGATACTATAAAGGCCGCAAACCACATATGTAACTGCGACCCCGACTGTGTAAAGTTTTATCAGCACGTGCCGGTAGGCAAGCGAGTCTGCATGCTGTGATACGAAGGTCGTGGGATCGAGTACGTTAATTCGTGACCCTGCCGACGGAGGGCGTTACGTACGAGTACAAAAAATGAGAGAGGGAAAGAGAGAGAAAGTCAGGGAAGCCGCTTCCGAATCTAAAGTCGAGGTCGCGCCCTAGGTGTCATGAAGAAAGCGCGCCCCCCGCGGTCACTGTCCCCGCAGTTAGCTGGTGTCCGTCCAAGTGGGTTGTGGGCCACTGGATCCCACCTTGAATGTTTGCACATAAACTCTACCGCGCTTGCCAAAAAAACACCCTAACCCCCCTCTCCCGCCACTACCACCCTCTCCCCGCCAACTTTCATCATGCTGCCCGGCGCGAAAAATAAATAGTAGAGGAGGGAGAAGGTTGTTCACGCCAAGAATGCCTTCACTCACAAGTGAGGTCTTTCACTTGTGCCTACGGGTATTTGCCAATTGGCTGTCACAGTTTTCACCAAACTCTTGCTGGAGCCCTCTCTGAAGTCGTTCACCTCTATTATGTTTTATCCTCTGTGTATCACACACTTTTTCTTATGTGATACTTGTGTTTTCATGAATCCACCGACATTGTGGATGACCAGTTGCAATTAATTTAATTGTGGAAAAGTACATGTGGGCAGTTTAACTTTTTTTTTGTCATGTCTATTGCTCATACAGTCAAATGATATTGATATGATGGCTTAATTCTAGGACCAAATTAACTTATCACATAAATGTGCTTTAGAAAATAGCAGATGTTTTATTGGCTTAACTATGTTAGACTGCCTACGCATATAACCTATTCCGGACCCTGGTTCATTTTTGCTGAATGTTCATCAAAAAAAGGCACATAACACATACATTGAGCACTGCAAGTAGATTGTTATTAACATAGGACAAAACTAAATTGTCTTATAACTGTGTTTATAAGATGCTAAATTATTAGTTGATTTAACTAGCCTGCCTACGCATGTAACGTATTCTGGACCCTGGTTCGTTTTTGCTGAATGCTTATCAGAAGACACATAACACATACATTGAGCACTGCAAGTAGATTGTTATTAACATAGGACAAAATTAAATTATTGCATAAGGTGTGTTTATAAGATGCTAAATTATTAGTTGATTTAACTAGCCTGCCTACGCATATAACGTATTCCGGACCCTGGTTCGTTTTTGCTGAATGCTTATCAGAAGACACATAACACATACATTGAGCACTGCAAGTAGATTGTTATTAACATAGGACAAAATTAAATTATCGCATAAGGTGTGTTTATAAGATGCTAAATTATTAGTTGATTTAACTAGCCTGCCTACGCATATAACGTATTCCGGACCCTGGTTCGTTTTTGCTGAATGCTTATCAGAAGACACATAACACATACATTGAGCACTGCAAGTAGATTGTTATTAACATAGGACAAAATTAAATTATCGCATAGGTGTGTTTATAAGATGCTAAATTATTAGTTGATTTAACTAGCCTGCCTACGCATATAACGTATTCGGACCCTGGTTCGTTTTTGCTGAATGCTTATCAAAAGGCACATAACCCATACATTGAGCACTGCAAGTAGATTGTTATTAACATAGGACAAAATTAAATTATTGCATAAGTGTGTTTATAAGATGCTAAATTATTAGTTGATTTAACTAGCCTGCCTACGCATATAACGTATTCCGGACCCTGGTTCGTTTTTGCTGAATGCTTATCAGAAGACACATAACACATACATTGAGCACTGCAAGTAGATTGTTATTAACATAGGACAAAATTAAATTATCGCATAAGGTGTGTTTATAAGATGCTAAATTATTAGTTGATTTAACTAGCCTGCCTACGCATATAACGTATTCCGGACCCTGGTTCGTTTTTGCTGAATGCTTATCAGAAGACACATAACACATACATTGAGCACTGCAAGTAGATTGTTATTAACATAGGACAAAATTAAATTATCGCATAGGTGTGTTTATAAGATGCTAAATTATTAGTTGATTTAACTAGCCTGCCTACGCATATAACGTATTCCGGACCCTGGGTTCGTTTTTGCTGAATGCTTATCAGAAGACACATAACACATACATTGAGCACTGCAAGTAGATTGTTATTAACGTAGGACAAAATTAAATTATCGCATAGGTGTGTTTATAAGATGCTAAATTATTAGTTGATTTAACTAGCCTGCCTGCGCATATAACGTATTCCGGACCCTGGTTCGTTTTTGCTGAATGCTTATCAGAAGACACATAACACATACATTGAGCACTGCAAGTAGATTGTTATTAACATAGGACAAAATTAAATTATTGCATAAGTGTGTTTATAAGATGCTAAATTATTAGTTGATTTAACTAGCCTGCCTACGCATATAACGTATTCCGGACCCTGGTTCGTTTTTGCTGAATGCTTATCAGAAGACACATAACACATACATTGAGCACTGCAAGTAGATTGTTATTAACATAGGACAAAATTAAATTATCGCATAGGTGTGTTTATAAGATGCTAAATTATTAGTTGATTTAACTAGCCTGCCTACGCATATAACGTATTCCGGACCCTGGTTCGTTTTTGCTGAATGCTTATCAAAAGGCACATAACCCATACATTGAGCACTGCAAGTAGATTGTTATTAACATAGGACAAAATTAAATTATTGCATAAGTGTGTTTATAAGATGCTAAATTATTAGTTGATTTAACTAGCCTGCCTACGCATATAACGTATTCCGGACCCTGGTTCATTTTTGCTGAATGTTTATCAAAAGGCACATAATCCTTACATTGAGCACTGCAAGTAGATTGTTATTAACATAGGACAAAATTAAATTATCGCATAAGTGTGTTTATAAGATGCTAAATTATTAGTTGATTTAACTAGCCTGCCTACGCATATAACGTATTCTGGACCCTGGTTCGTTTTTGCTGAATGCTTTATCAAAAGGCACATAATCCTTACATTGAGCACTGCAAGTAGATTGTTATTAACATAGGACAAAATTAAATTATTCGCATAAGTGTGTTTATAAGATGCTAAATTATTAGCTGATTACTAGCCTGCCTAACGCATATAACGTATTCTGGACCCTGGTTCATTTTTGCTGAATGCTTATTAAAAGGCACATAATGCATTGAGCACTGCAAGTTGATTGTTATTAACATCGTTGATGATCTGCTACTATGCAATGGGCAATCGTCATTGAAATGGATACATAAAACCTATTGAGTGCAATCGGAGCATTGAGGTATGATAGCACTTAGCTGGGTTGAGGTCCAGCTTGCATTTGATTGTACCGCATATTTTTAAGTGTATGGATGTTTTTGGTGCTTCTTTATTATACCATAATGATTAGTATGAGTAAAACAACTTCAGGATAGATGTTCGTCCACGATGATACTTATTACTGCAGTACAGCAAACTCTCCCACGGTATTAGTAATTTTTATGACCAGCAAGAGATGGTGAAGCAGTGCAGTGTGTTGTGTTATGTTGCATTACCACACCTTCATACAAGCATACTACAACCCTTAGAATACACCAGGTCATATTCTGATCAAGCATAACACCTGATCAAGCATAACTTATTATGTATATGGCCCCCCTCAAAGGACAATTGTACTTCATTTTTACTGGTTAGGACCTAGTAGGTTGCCATCAAAATACATCAGGTCATGACATTTGGTGCCGGAATTTCAAGATGGCATCGCCACCCGCATTTTCTCACTTACCAAGTGTCCTCTCGCAGCAAGCATGGTGATTTTGGCATTGTCAAAGTGTAATTTAATTATTAATATGAGAAAGATCATTTTCCCTTTAGTGTCTCTTTTAACATGGCTGAGTTCGTAGACTACGTTCGTGCTCGAACGTCTTGAGCATGCAAAATTACCACAATATCTCTTAGCATGTCTCAGCAGCATTGTTAATGCTCTTTTTCCAGAGCATGCAAAATTTGAAGTGTTAATTTGGCTATGACAGCCAAATTTTTCCTCGTTTTCTTGTATGTTTGTTTTTGTTTACTTCTGAAAAAGTGTACGTAAGACTATTGTAAAAGTGTATCACACCATAAAAGACCTGTGATTTATTACTTTGCTGTTTTCGAAAAAAACGTTTGGGCAATTACCAATGCATGGGCAATGCACCTTGCACAGCACCCTATATCAGTCACCACCTCAAACTTTCTATTCATTTTGTTCATTATACTTCCAGATAAAATCTAGCTTTCTCTTTTGTCGTAAACTGTTTCTTGTTGTTAGTACATCATTCCTTCAAGTTAAGACAGGGCATATGGTGCTATATATAATCTTGTCTGCGTGCTGTTACTTTAATGCAATATTTTATAACAACAGTAAATAATATAAGAGAATAGTGCATATTGTAAGCACTGCATACCGTTATGGGATGATTGGTCTTACTCAACCGATTGTCTGCAGCGCATTCCAGGGTTGAATTGCTTTATTGAGGTGCGTATTGATAGAACTGTACAGGCATTTTTTTTTATTTTGCCATCTTCACTAGAATGCTTTTACGCCACGAATGTAGACATAATTTTATTACTTCACTTTTTTCAACCATCTGTAAGTCTAGGAAGAATACTGATGTTCATTTGAATGAGTAAAGCTGCTTATTTTGTTGTTTAAATTTACAGAGAACATTGAGAGATTTGCAAACAACATTGAAATATTGACGAAACATGCAATTTGCATAACTTGTTTTGCGACTGTAGAGCAATTAGGGCTGCTGATTTGCAGCGATGCCTTTTTCAACTCTAACGCCTTTAGCGCTTCGGCAGTGGTCTGTGTTAGCCTACACATTAATAATAGAATTAGCTGTCCCTCTGGGGTGGATGATTAAACTAGCTCAGAATCAAGCACAATGGCTTGATATAAGGAATCCAGGAATTCAATCTAAGGCATAGTCTTGGCGTTGTGCTTTTCATTGTTCATGTTCATTGTCTGTTCCAGTGGAGGAAAATCAGCTTCAGATAACATAAACCCTATGTTACTTCGGGACATTATGCTTCATCGTAGCTTTTCAGAATAGTAGGCTGCTGCTCTCTCTTACTGATTCATGAATAACTTTAACTGTCAATGTGTGTGCACTCCCACATACTTACCTTCGTACTCTTGCTCACCAGTACTTGTGAAAGTTGATAATCACTTCAATTCATACTTACTGGCATCCACATATGCTCACGCTCGCATCCCATTTAAAATGATTGTGATTGACTTGTGTAAATTTGTACTCACTTTAACAGGCACTCACTCCTGTCCACATTCACTCTGTCCACATTCACTCACACCTTTTGTCACTCGCTAGGGCTCGTATCACTCCTGTAAAACAAGTTTGGAGCGAGTGTAAGCTTATGTACTCGTGAATCAATGAAAAGGCATCGAACTAGAAATGTCGCCATAGCCAACGTTTTGACACAGGAGCTACTGCACTGCGATTTGTGTTACCCTTCGTTGCACGCATGCTTTCTCTCCCTATCCTCCTCCAGTGAGGGTGGGTGAGAGGGAGCAAATTGCTCATGAAAAACTCAGAGGGTCCTTAATGCATTCGCTTAAGACGACTCGAAAGCGAAAGCCATCTTCTTCTCATTTGATGTATTGATCCTGCCACCCTTCAAAAGCTTTTTGCACCTCACCTGGTTCTGCATTTACCTTCATGATCAATCCACCTTTGACCGCAAGCTACGCTGTCATGTGATGACATCATAATGACGTCACAAATATTGACGATCTGTGACGTCATCGGGACGTAACATGGTGATGTCATCACGTGATGATAACTTTTTGCACTTGTTCTCGATGCTGTGAGACAGTGACGCTGTCAACACGAGATGCCGACTGTCAATTTTCAGTTGAACTTAGCTTGTACATATAAGAAAGAAACACGACACAGACGTTAAGACGTAAAGAGAAAGGTAGGGGCTAAATTAGCTGTCCCTTTACGTCTGTGTCATGTTTCGTTCGTATACGTACGACGCTAACACAAGCTAAGTTCATGGATGACCAACTCGCCCGAGCTACAACAGTCTGAATTTCAGTTTAATTTAATTCACGTTTTACGAGGCGTTTAGGGCTTACCTTAAAGCAGTGCTAAGAAAAGCAGTTGCCGCTTTGACAATGACAGGTCCACTTGTCGAAACGTTGGCCACTGTGACATTTCTTGTTCTAAAAGTTCCCGCCACTTGGCATTCACATTTTTGCCCTGAAATTTTGTATTGGTTGGATCACGCTAATAAGTGAGCGTGCCAACCGATGCACTTCCGCATTTATTCAAGCACAAGTAGTAATAATTGTTGGAGATTTACGTCCCAAAGTCATTATAGGGGGTATGCACTCGACTATCCGCGAGGATCGCTAGCGTCCGGGCTGCCATTTTGGAGGTTCGTGCGCGCCGCATGCGCATAAAACGCTGCACGCGCTGTGTCCGAGATCAGTACGGCAACTTGGATATCTAGAGACCTCTGGAACACCCCCTCCCCCTGCACGCCGAAGCACGACAGCAAGACGGCGCGTACGAACGGACCTTCCAAACAAAATGGCGCGGCGATGGTGTTGCCCCCTTGTGGATCAAGGCTCAGTGCATACCCCCCTATAGGATGATGAGGGACGCCGTAGTGGAGGGCTCCAGAAATTTAGCCACCTGGGATTCTTTAACATGCGCTTGCCGTATTTACTTGATTGTAATATGAGGGGTGACTTTCGAGGAAGAAAAAAAAAGAAATAAATAAAATAAAAGAATTGTGTGCATCCTTGCACTCTTTAGACAACTTGAATTTCAGTATTCGATTGTAACACGAGGGTCAACTTCAAGGTAGCAAAAATCTGTAAAGAAACTCGCGTTCCATTCGAGTAAATACAGTACATCACACCTTGCATTTTGCCTCCATCAAAATTCTGTCCGGGTTTTGATCCCGTGACCTTCGGGTGAGCAGTCAAGCACCACAACCACTGGACCACCACCATGGGGCGTTATGGAGCACAAGTGTAGTTGTCCAAATCTACGTGGATGTCGCTGCTTTTTCGAGTGATTCGGCCAGTGAGTCGCTGGAACTGCTGACATGAAGAAGGATGTGCTTTGAATGAGTTTTATGGGGTCGCTGGCCTCGCCCACTTGTTTGCCCACAGGGCGAGCGTCCCGAGGTGAAACAGAAGTGGGCCTCTCGGTTACTGGGCAAGCTGCGCAAGGACATCACGCAGGAATGTCGCGAAGACTTTGTGCTGGGCATCACGGGCAAGCGGCGGGCCGCCTGCGTCCTTAGCAACCCCGACCAGAAGGGCAAGATGCGACGCATCGACTGCCTACGACAGGCCGACAAGGCAAGTGGGGCCACGACTTTTATCTCTTTCCGTAAGAGTGACGTTACATAAATAGAATGTTAATGGGAACTAACAGACAATCGAGCCAGGGAAAGTATAGGGGATGTTATAAGTGTGAAGAAATTAACACGGATGAAAACACAACGAAAAGACAACTGCAGGTTAACCTGCAGGGACCGACCTGCAACCTTCGAATAATGTGTCATGGGCTACCAGACAGCAGCAGGCAAAAGAAAAAGAACGTTCTAAGCTTTGTCTCTCTCTCTCTCTCTCCGTCATGGCTGCGAGCAGCGCTGACTAACACTGCTACGTTTAAATGGACTGGTATACCCGATAAAGTGTATGGGAGAACGGCCATGGCCGTAGCTCAATTGGTAGAGCATCGAACATGTTTTTTGAAGTTGAAGGTTTGGTTCCTGCTGGTTGTCTTTTCGTCCACTTTAATTTCTTCACACTTGTAACGTAATTGTTACAAATATCATCCCTATCCTTTCCTTGGCTTGATTGTCTATTAATTCTCATTAATGTTGTGTCTCACAAAAAAAAAAGCCCTTAAATTTCCCTTCTTTCGTTCATTACTTAAATAGAAAATGAACTTCAGCTGCATTAGTGAATTGTCGTTGTGCTATACAGAAAAAGACCAAGTTCAGTTTATTTTAACATTAGAGGAAATAATACAATGATCAAAACAGCATTGCTGTGTGGTGAAAGTGAAAGGCCATTAAGGCTTGACGAAGGCTCTCACTCTGCTTAATGTGTAGCAACAGCAACAGTTGAGTTCGTGAAATCATGAGTCTTATACAATTACAAATGCTTTTGTGAGTGTCATGCTGATTGCATTTTAAACACGTTTGCGTTGCACATAGAAAATGAAAAAAAAAAAAAGAATCTTTCTAGAAAGGACCAATTTTATAGTGTGAAAGCAGCTTATTAATTCACGAGCAATCCAAAAATTAATGACGATGCAATCTTGATGTTTGTGCACCTACTCACATTGACAGCATGAATTTCGACAGGGCGTACTTGTTTATAGTAAAATATTATTGTCAGAGATTGAATAATTTCAGTACAGGCAGAAAGTGAACTTGGAAAAGTTCAAGAACTGATGCTGAGCTGCTATGTCCAAAGCTTCTAAAAAGTGCTTTGAGTCTTAAAGCTAGAACTGCCGCTAAGAAATTCTAAAGCTCAGCTTTGATTTTTAGTTCCTCTTTATAAAGGGTTCATTACTCTTAAATTCTTAATAGAGTTTTAAAGGAATGCGTTATCAATGTATGCTGCTCCACTTTAGCATTTCTTTAAAGCCATCCCAAACGTGTTTAACTTAAATGTGAACTTCATTGCAACTATAAAAGAGTAGTGTATGCATAAAAGTAATTCTCAGGAAAGCTGGAAGGCTGGTAGTGGTCTAAATTTCTTATTGAAAGCTGTTAAGTATCACCTTAGTAGACAATATGTGAACCTAGTGGTTGCCAGATTTGATGTAAATGTCAGTGCATTGCTTGAAAAATCTTCAGCAATTGCAGAGGTGTCCCTTAAATCTAGAATATCATTCCGAGGTACCACTCTGGTTATTCATGCTCGGGGTTTTGTACAGTGCCTGCAAAGCTATAATTATTACAATTATAATTATTGCTATAATTATTGCAAACTATAATTATTGCAAACTATAATTATTGCAAAGCTATAATTATTGCAAACTGCAAAGCAGTTTCTTATTGAGATCTTTACTGTAACGCGTGTTTATTCGGGCTTTTTTCTTTGTGGTCCAAAAATATATGAAGGTTACTGTACATATCCGCACTACATCTACAGCCTTGTGCTATGGGATTTTTTTGTCTCTAGTCTCACATACTCATGTGTTTGCATACAATGTGTGAATAAGCGAATAATGGATTGATAGACATGAAACCAGGCTTTTTACAAAGTCCACAACTGTTGCACTTTAAATTTTAACTGTAGTTGAAGCAGCTGCTCTTGCTACAAGTTAAGGTGTAGTAGTTAAAGTAAGTTGAAAGAAAAAAAAAGCAACTTGTGACACCACCCTCGACCAAGTTCACTTGTTTCAAGTTCAAGTTCACTATTCAAGTTCAATATTCAAGTTCACTTGTTTGTTTATCACCAAAAAAATTACTCATTGTATGTTAAAAAACAAAACAGATGTATCTCGATCAACACTTCAAAAAGTTTACATCTTGTGAGGCATATCTGGTGATAAGCAGTAGCCATGTGTCCTGCATGCACCTTCTTTCTTGAAAACTCAGCACTCTCAGCTTCCTTTCTTGTCAAAAATTACACGACCTCTAGAGACTGTGCGCACGTGTTAAATCCCCTTACCATCTTTAAACATTTTGAACAACCAAGCACGAGACGTTGGTCACGCTGTGCTGAATCATGTCTGGGATGTATGAACCCACGTGTGGTTTCGAAAGCGGCAGAAATTTGAAAGAGAAAATTACCCAGCCTTCCTTTCAAGAAAGTTGTGCTGTAAGCGACAGTCGAGGTCAAACGCACAAGTGCCCAAAGCGACGTGCTCCGTGTACAATGTAGTTTATCGTGACACATGACTTTGGTTAATCGTCCAATGCGGAACATACGACACTGCTGTAAATGCACCGTGAAGGAGAATAGAAAGAAGAGATTAAAAAAAAGAGGATATAGGGTTCCTCTGTGACTGTTACGCAGTTTCTTAGCTCAGATACATGGTAGACTGTAGGGTAGCATATCTTGTAATCAGGTCGACAGCTGGGCAAGTTGGTAAGGTTCCATTGAAGGTATTGCAGTGCAAGAAACATGGACCAAAGAAGTAGACACAACATTGTGTCTACTTCTTCGTCCATATTTTTTGCACTGCAATACCTTCAATAGCATATCTTGTTGCAAGACGAGCCAATTGTTTAGAATTCATCATATAGTGCAAAACGGCACAAAAGTCAGACATGGACAAAAGGAAGAAATACAACACAGCTTGTCTTTTAGTCCGTGTTACACTGTTTTATACTTTACGATATGTAGGGAAGGGATTAGTCATAGAGTAGGAGTTCGTTGACCTTCTTGTGGAGGCAAAAGAAAAGCTTGCCTCTTGGTGGCTTGATTCGTCATAAAGTTTGATTTCTTCCTAAGTCCTATTTGAAAAATTGCGTCAGTAAAATGATTCCCAAGACAGCACCTCATAATTTGCAGTGCATAACCACTTTGTACATAATCAGAATTTGTAATGGGGCCTTAAGGGATCCTTGAAAGAAAACAAAGTCATGCAAGCTAGATGAAAAACTTTTTGTTTCAGAGCACGAAAGTACCTCAATAGGGTATACATTCTTACAGTGGAGTGCGTTCCAAAGTGAGAATTCGCTCTTATAGAAATGGCTTATGTGCGAGAAAGTAATTTGATATCTATGGTTTCGTACTGCTGTGCCAGTGATGAAGTTGCCAGCACAATATACACAGATGGGAAGTTCAACAAACAATGTAAGCTTTATGTGTAGGTGTTTCTGTAGGTGTTTGAGTTGAAAGGAGGAAGCGCTTAAGCATATATTCACAAAAAACTTGGATGACGCTTGAGGTTCGCCTTCAATAGTAGAATGCGTTAGCATAATCGGACCCCGTGCGCATCGCCTTGTCAATTGTTAGCCTTGCTTGGGTTCTCAGTGGATGCATCTGCTGTGCCGCAAGGAAATGAATGCCTGTGCACATAACATTGGCCGTTTCCAACTATCCTAGTATGCCTACTGCAAGTACAGTTGTTAAGTGCCCACTACGCTGTAATTCTTCCTTTTGCAAATCAGCTAATGGCCCACTACACGTCCGTAAGGCAACACGAGCCTATGCAGGTGCTGACTTTGCTGATGCTTTTGTTGCTGATGATGATAATATGTCTGAGCGCTTTGTATTGGATGGGCCTTTAAAACACCCGCTAATTGAGCAATTTACATGTTTTGACGCTTAGCACGATTCTACACTTCTCCCAGGCAATATTACATGCGTTAATGACACTCCTCCCATTACATGACATTCATATAGTGTTGTTTTCCGACACAGTTTCAAGCAGCGGCATGGCTCTGAGGCAGAACATCTGCTTACCACGCAGAAGGCTTGGGTTCAGTTCTCACTGGAGCCGAAAATTTTTATTATTTATTTTATTTGCACCTTTCTTGAGTTTTCAGTCACGGACAACACTGATTTTTCGCTCACAGCCAATGACGCCGACACTGATGCCAACACCAGAATTTCTGCGGAACGAGCTCTTTGACGCTATCGCGTTAAAAACACAAATGCCTGCTTGTGCAGTTAGTGCAAGCCGCCAGTTAGGGTAAGGCCATGCATCACAGCAGGGCTATGCGTGCCCTGAAATATTTAGATTGGCCCTTGTATGCACTGAAGTTGAACGATTCCCCTTTGGGCGCAACATATGATGGACTATCTCCAAATGTGACACATTTAAGCAACTTATTCGAAGGGAATTAATATTCTACTGTAAGGAAGAGGAGACAGTGATATGTTGATTTGTGCACTTTTCAGTAATTAATTGTAATTAAAGATATATGTATTCTGAAGATAATTATGTTATAATTTTCTGTTAAAGTGATCAACTGTCAGGCCCGAAATACATGGGCAATTGTTATTGTTTATATTCATTCCTGAACAAATGAAAATTATAATTTTCACTTGGCTCCCAGAACAGGCCACGTCAGAAGTCTCGTGGAATGTGATAGTGTGTTCATCAAAGGGATCTTCTGCAGCAGTACTAAGTGCTACTTGTCTACTAAGGAAGCATGCACTAATGTGTACAGCACGTTTCAGTCTGGCTGAAGTAACGCATTGTGCATAACAAGCTTCTACAGTCATTGTACGATTGTACACTCCGCCGCTGAAGAAGACATAAACATTGTGATATGAAGAGCATATCGACATGAGAGAACTTGAAAAGAAAAACACTCAAGAAAGTCTGTGTTGATGCCAAGTATTGAGGGTTATGCTAGAGGCCACCAGTTAATGCAACGAAATTGTGCAAAGTGCCTAGTTTCGTAGCTTAGACCACATGAAAATTTTCGTTTTGAATTATGAGTGGACATGTTACAAAAAGCAAGCTAGGAATGGGTTTTCTATTCTATATTTGTTCCCGCTTGGCAACTGAAAATCATGCCAAAGGTTCAGCATGTCAGCACAGCATGCGGACGCGAATTTCAACATCTGGAGGCACAAGCTGCCAAGCTAGAAATTTTAATGGTCATGTTTCTGTATGTACATCATGTCCACAAACCACCGGGTGCACATGTTGTTTACTAAGGTGCTATTTAAAACGAGCCAACGAACCACAAAGCCATGATTGCTTTGACAGTTTATTTCAAGCATGCCAATTTGACAAATTGTTATATAGAGTGAAGTGACCTGAAAAAATTTTCTATACAATACAAATGCATGCTTATAATGAATGTGGAGCATGATGAGGGTATTTGCTAATTTCACATAGCTTCATTGTAATGATACTCAAGACCTGAACTATCACGCTTTTATTATATTAACCCTTTGGGACGCTTTACACATAATTGTGTACACCGATTCTTTTTTTACTAGTTGTGTTAACTATACTAGTAACTAAGAAAAAGAGCAGGATACATAGAGGTTTGGATGAATTGGACCTTCTGTGTAATAAATGTGTCCTCATTGAACTTCATCCTGTTGTGTACGGTTGCCTATGATCACTTTGCTGGAGGCACTACCATGTTCAAAGAGTCATTCGACATGCCGTTGTCCACTGGGAGACACATCAAAAGTATTAAGTTTTCTTAGCTCAAAATGAACATAACTGAAAATAAATTTGAGCTTTATTTATAACTTGGGATTTGGTTCTATTTGTGCAAAAACAAAACACAAATAACTTTCGGATAAACAACTAATGAAGGTTTTATTAGTTGTGTATAATACAGAAAAACAACCCCTCGGATTATATGCCTACTTTCGTACTTTAGGATAAGCATATTTTAATTACAATTTAATTAAGATTAATTACTATAAAACACACAAGCAAATATTGTGGCATTGTTCTGCAATAGAATATCGAGTGCCTTGAAATAATGTGAAAATTTGACGCATTCGCAGACAGTTCTTGATAGGTCACGTCTAAGAGGGTTATAATGTTTCTTTGAAGCTGGCCTTCATTGGCCTTAAGCAGAAGGCTGGTGAGGTTGGGGCATCCCACTTGAGGGAAATGGTGATGCATGCAAGGTGATCAAGAGTGAGTGAAAGATTGTTCACTAGCGGGGACGGGTGAGTGCAGGTATGGCGCCTGGACCTGGTGATGGTGATCCTGTTCAAGGCAGTGCCCCTGGAGAGCACCGGATGGTGAGCGGCTGGAAAAGGCCCCCCGACTGCCACCACCCTGCCCTGTGCGTCAACCCGTTTCACATCAACGTGTCCGTCCGAGAGCTCGACCTCTACCTCGCAAACTTCATCCTCAGCCACGGTGAGCTCCCCTTGAAAGAATTTTAGAAAGTCATTTTTTCGCCTCAGACCACTAAGACTAAGGATTTGATTTTATTGCGATGACAAAATTTCTGAACACTCGAGGTGCATCTCTGCCATCACCGTTGTGTCCCATCTGAAGTCCAAATTGAGGACATTGCCCTGCGCGTTGTGTCTTCTATGTGCGAGCAAAAGCTTGTGGAAGCTGCAAATGGGCATGGCTCAAGCAGAGGTGAAATGTGCCAGCAGGCTCTGTTGGGCAAATTAGCATGAAAGGGTGCTGGTTGGAAGCTGCGTTGCTTGGGCAGTATTGGCAAACTTTTATGAAAAGTGCGTGGCCTTGCGTGTGCTATCTCAACTGACATCAGTAGACGGCTCCCACACTTTTACGGTCTGTGCTCTCGCTGCTTACTTTTCACTGAGGCGACAGAGAGCACCGAAACCGCTTCAATGCCTGGAGTGGCAGTGGTCCCTTATGCCAGCGTTTTTCAAAGTTACACAAGATCGTATCAGCCGCTCTGCAATCGAGTTCAGCTTTGGCAAGTGACGCGGCATAGACCGACACACCAACCTGTTGGAAGTTGAGAAGTACGGGACCTGGTCTTTCATAAGTGAGCCTTAGTAGGGGCAGCAAACATTGAAGGCCGTTACGTCTGCCTCGGGAAACTCTTGCTGCAGCATGATAACCACGCCTTGCTGATGGAAACGATGGCTGGCAGATGCCACAGATGACCAGGCTGACCACAGATGACACTGTGTCACTGTGACACAACACAACACAAATGTCAAGTCGGCCAGCCTCGCTGCCAACAAAGAGGAAGTGGTGGAAAAGTGCTGGACGGCTAGTTCGAACAGGGGCGAGACTGTTTCTTTTGTTGTATAGGCTGCCAAGTGCTGGTCATTTGGGTGAGGCCTCTCCTGCCTGCTCAAGTTCCATTCGTCCATAGGTCTCTCGTTGGTAAACGTCCTTATTGATAGAGCTCTGCGAATTGCAAAATTTTGGGTGCGAAGCGAATTCGAATGTTAAAGCTTGAGTGGGAATCGAATCGAATATTTTTCAAATAGTCGAATATTTGTTCAATATTCTTTGAATAGTTTGAAGTGAAATTACAGAGAAAAAGGCTGCAGAGGATCCCTAAGTGCATTCTTATGAAATAGGAACATGGAAGTGTTTCTTTTGGCTTGGTTAGTGAAGTGCTGGAGGAAGGGTGTTCTCTAGTTGTTTTATCAAGGATGAGGCAATGCAGAAGCTGAACTGTATTTATTTACGTGATTTGGTGCAACCAAGTGTGGTGTCGAGAACACTTTACACGTGAAAGGAAAAGACACTGTTCTCTCCACCTCTCCCCTCTTCAACTTCTGTGGAAGGCCCAACTGATTTGGCGGACAAGGTTGTGCTCCCTTTGAATTCGGAGTTGCTAGTCTGCCCTGCAGACGTCAATGTATAAAAACATCTGAAATTTCCGGATGCTGAGAAAATCTTCGTCTGATTTTTTTGGACTTTCTGGTCCAAAACGGCATTAATTAAAGCCCCCCACCTCTGCTGCATAGGTTAGAACCAGCGCTTTCGCGAGTCGATCAGTTTACAGCCATAGCGGAGCCCTAAAGACAGCTTTGCCGCAATACCAGAAGGTGATGCAGTGAAGCATATTAAAACTATGAAGGGGGCCACTGTAACGGCCCAGTGCATCTCCATGTTGGAACCACCGTTTTCTTGAGTCAATACATTTGCGACCGTAGCAGAGTCTGAAAGGCAGCTTCGCCGTAATGCGAGAATGTGATGGGGTGAAGCGTATAAAAAAAATCTGAAGGGGCCACTGCCAATCGGACGTGGACTGTATTTGTCTTCGGGCAAGTTCGAATACTTCGAATAGTTAAATTACGGTGCGAATCGAATCAAATAGCAAACACTATTCGAAAAATACTCGAAAGCTCGAATACAGTAGAACCTCATTGATACGTTTCCGAAAAAAGCGCGGAAAATAAACGTACGATCCGGGAAAACGTATGATCCGAATCATACTATCCGAATCGGGTTAATTTAATTTTCGCGATTGCGATCGTAGGAGCCGGAAAATCGTATTAAGCGGGAACGCTGCGAGGTTCTACTGTATTCGCACACCCACCAGTCCTTAATAATAGTGGCATGCAGCCACATGTTTGTCAATCACAACAAACTACAATTTGTATACCTTTCATTTGCTTTTTATTGGTGTATACATGGGCTGGACACACCCACCTGAAGCAATTAAGCATCTTCTGAATGCCGGCTCAGAAGATGCTTGATTTCCCTTGCTGCAGAAAAAGTGCAGAACAATTGTTGTTCTGTACCTGTCCTCATCGTGCTGTCTTGCTAACTGATTAAGCATTTTATGCTTACGCCTCAGAAATGCACACAAGGTAGACTGCTCTTAGAGTACTTGTGGAGTATGAAAGGTCTGCACAAAGAGTCATGCACTGTTGTTGCGTGAGTGGGTAGCGCACCCAACTCTCTAATTCACGTTGCTTTATCGGTCACAGTGTCAAATCTCATTGGAGGCCGCTGTAGAAAGAAAAGCTTTTTCACAATGTGACAACAGCGAAGCTGAAGATGACGATGAGTCCTGATGATGACAAAAAACCGTTGTTCTTTCTGATCGGTGACAATATCGGTCATTGTCAGCGTAAAATAATGAATGGATTAACAGGCGCACTAGGCAAACACAGTTTTCGAGCACTTAACTGCTATCGCAGTAAAATACACTCAGGAGCAGTGATACCAGCTTAAAGAGCAGCTAGTTCCTTCAGTAACAGAGTATGAAGACTTGCCCACAACTGGCTGGGTGTTTTGGGGGTCCGGGCCCTCCTCGAAATTCGGATTGAGGGGGGGTTTTTATCGAGAATAAATAATGAAAATAGGTGGTTTTCAATGGTTTTCAACAGGATTCAAGGATTCAACAAAAAAAAGAAAAGAAATTAGAGTGCAAACGAAGAGTACTTGTTTATTTAACAGAATTAGCACGTAATTTAACCAGCCATATCTGGTCCCGCGCGGTCTAGTCAGAATCGCTGGTCGCGAGGTCCGACTGGGAATCATCGTCGCGGCCACTGTCACCGCTCTCCCAAAGCGCGTCGTCCTCGGTTCCGTCGAGCACGTTCGAATGCCCCATTTTCTTGAAGCTCTTCTCGGACAATGCTGGGAGAAACCAGGTTCCACGACACGACGATACCGGAGGAGCTAAGCTTTCGCACATAATTGGAAAGGTATTTTTCAACGGCCGGAAACTTGTATTATCCAAGCACGCACTCTTCTGCTTCCGATCGTCACACGTTGAAAAACGCTGAAGTGCTTGGCGACGGCACGGTCCCCGTTTTCTTCGGCAAACTTCATAACAGCGAGCTTGAATTACGCCGTTCATATAGTTATTGGAGCCCATCGCAAGGGAACAGCAAAAACGCGACGAACGGATGGCAAAATCTAAACTTCCGAAATCAACCAAGCGTGCGCGGCAGCGCGGACGCCGAGAATAGAGGGTATGAGGGGAACAGTTGGCGTGACAGCCGTCGCTCGCCTCCGATGCAGAAAATTGTCCGTGCTGTGACTCGTAGTTCGGGGGAAGTCCTCGGAAGAAGGGACTTTGCACTCGAATCCCATTTTATTTATCACTGCGCTCACCTGCTCGGCGAGGCAAGCGCCCGGCCGAAGCATCCGAAGGTCCTAATTCTCTTCATGCACGCGCCGGCGAGCTGTCTCAGGCGGGTCGGGGAGTGCAAAATATGCGAATAAATATTTTTTTTTAGTAAAGCTGGCTAAATATTAGGGGTGCGCAAATTATGCGAGGGTGCAAATTACGCGAGAAAATATTGGTAATATCATCATCAAGGGGCTCGAAGAAAAAGAGGAAGGAGACTTTACTCAGGCACGAGTGCGCGCTCGATATGCTAAAGCTGGCTATGGTATAGGTGGTTTTGCCTGTGTTACGCCAAGCGACGACGACAGCGTACGATCACAGGATACGACAACATATGACAGCCCTGCCCCTAAAGTGCTCCACACTTTAAAAAGTCACAGAATTGCATTCGAAGTGCTCTGCTATAGCAGCCCTGGCGTACATTTGAGCACCCAGCCAAGCTTAGGATTGTTCTGTTCTTGAAAGTTTTTGCTAGCTTGGACGTATCCTGCTGCACCCATCCACGATTGGTACGCCGGCACAAAAGGTTCTTCCCATAGGCGAGGGCACCGTGCTGTTACTACAAGCCAGTGCCTCCATTTCTGCAGAGGGAGGGTTAGTGTTTAAGCTGCCGTTGTGGTAACATTGATGTTAGGAAATTGAAAAGAAAAGAATGATGAACGTGCGAGATGTAGCACTGCACCTGTTTCCTGAGATAATCGCTTCGAAAAAGTTGATCCCAAACCTCGAAGGGGAACATGAAATAGTTCAGTGTATCAATACATAGAAATACAAAATATAGGCATTATGTTAAATGCATTACAGGTCTCGAAAGAGCTTTGGAGATCATAACAAGCACTAGCATGACGATTCACTCTCAGTATGCTAAAGAACAAGGTGACTACTTTTGCAAGTTGTACCCGTGCCACACGGGCAGAGAAAATGGCATTTACTTCCTAATGCCTTCAGATTTAATGCCATTTGCGTGGTGCCACACGGACAAATGAAATGGCATTCGCCCAAATGCCATTCGTCACCAAATGCCATCGCCAGAACTCATTCGACTGAGAAATGCATACTCTCGACGGCGCAGCTGACGAAGTGCGATATACCTAAATTATATAAAATGACATCCTGTTCAGCTGGAAAGAAACTTTTTGCGTCTTTTATTTACATTAATCTCTCGACGAACATCTTCAGGTGGTAGACGCTGTAGCTGGAATGCGACAGTCGCCATTTTCTTTTTACGCTGTGGATCCGAGTAGTCTGCTACGGTCGGTTGCAACGTCGTGAAACAAAGCAACGAGCTAAAGCTAACGGCAGCGTAATATTCTTATTTCTACATTTAATTATTCTCGGAGGTATATCAGGCTTGTAAACGCATGTTTATTTTTTTTATTACTGCTCTACAATTGCTCCCTACAGAAGAAAATGTGATCGACATCATCAAGTCAAATGTCATTCAGTTTGAACGTGTAGCAGCTCCGCCGAAAAAAATGTCATTCGGGAACTGAATGCCTTCACTGCCGAATGTCATTTTCTGTGCCCGTGTGGCACGGGTATTACCGCACTTTATTTTCCGTGAAAATAGTCCGTAAACTTGTCTCACTTCCTGCGCACTTAAGTTCATCAAGCTATTCTCAATATCATTGAAGCTTTCTGGATAAGCGAATTCAACACCTTTGGCCACAGCAGAGGTGATTGACGCTGAACGCCAATGCAAGCCCTGGAGCATGATAAAAGGTTGTTTAGTGGCGGCGCGGCGTTGGCATCTTCGTATCCGCACTGGTCCAATTACGCGGCACCGGCAACGTCAGCCATGATCTCGGCATTAATACAGTCAGAAACAGCTGCGTCCTCATCTGCACTCATGAAGTGGCTTGCTGTACTCCTGTCTGAGATGTCGCCCATAAATGCTAATAACTTGTAAATTTCACTGAGGCACCATATGCCTCTGTCAGCAGTCATGATGCACTCAAAGTGGTTACCTAGCACCAAAGCCCTCTAGGAGACAGTTCACGGTGGTGCTTTCCTTGATGTCATTCAAAGCACCATATTGTTTTTATCATTTTAAGAGGGTCAATGTTAAGTTCGACTCCCGATTGAGGATTTATCAGGAATGAAGCGAAAAGTACACAAGTATGCAAGCTGCAAGAGACAATGCTGCCCACAAACAACAAAGGAACAAGTCCCCACCATCGACATCTTGGCAGTGGCGATGGCACTTACATCTTTGTAGCAGGCAGCCGCTGCTATGGCGCAAAAAGCTAAAAAAAGCATAGCCTCTGAGATGTGTGTTTTATAACCAAAAACGCCAAAAATACGTCACGAGGTTGCAGATCTTGAAGACCATGCTTTTAGGCCCCGCATGCCATCGTGTGCGAACAAAGAAAGTCAGTGTGAACATTGCAACGAGGCCGCTGAGTCACTTCGCATTCATCTCATTTTGGTGCCCTCGGCTAGTGGCCCCTTTGAAAAACGCTACGGCCACGCATTGCAACCTACTGATTGTGCATCAAATCGTGCGAGTGCACTCGCAAGTGCTGTGCAACCGACCAGATCAACGGATTGGAATAACACCGCTTTTTTGTCACCTGAGTCCGAAGAGGGATTGGAACTTGTAAGAACGCGGCTGAAAAATGATCAATATTTGTTATGAAAAATGCACTTTTTGGGCTTCACCGCAGCACAGTGTTCGATATATTGGATGTTTTGCTGTGCGGGAGTTCAGTATACGGGTGCACTAGCTCCATACTTTTGCATGGGAAATCCAAGGGCATTTCTCAACTGTTTGATACAGCCAATAATAGGGTGTCTATAATAGGGTGTTTTTTTAGACAATACAGATCTTTAATAAAAATCCTATGACAGTAAGGCTCCTGTCGTTTTCGCTCACGAACTCCACGTCGAGGCGGAAATACTTTGCCGCAGTTGAAATGACACTGTTGCGACTAATTAACAAAAACTCATTAATTACCTTTTTAATTATTGACTGGAGTTTTATGGCCAATGTTACTCTCACCGCTGTACACCCTGAGCAAAACTGCAAACATTCTTTTTTTTGTCACTTCTTTTCTGGAGATCAAATTGTATCACCTGACTAAAAATTTGAGGGACCCTTAAGCTTCGCCTTTTAGAGTTGAACGCGTTAATATCCGGTCCCGAGTGCGTGCTTCAACCACTTAATGCATACTTGCTATGCACCCACTACGTGGTGTTAAGGGAATACGGGCAGTAAGGTGTGTGCCTTTTGTAATGGGTGGCCAGCTTTAAACTATGAAGTCGTTATGATATTCACATGCAGGGTGTCGGAACGAAATGTTTTTCGTTACAGTTTTAGTTTCGTTCCACCGAAAAAAGTTCCGTTACATTTCTGTTCCGGAACGGAAAAAGAAAGTTCCGTAATGGTTCGTAACATTATTTATTTGTATGTAAAAATTTGAAGTTAAAGTAACGATAAAAATATTAAGAAAGTGGGACAGGGGTAGAACACATTCTTGCCACGTTCTTAAAGGGGCCCTCTAACACTCTTCAACCCTCCATTTTTTACTTGCGGGCTGCATAGAGTGAAGTATGGGCAGATTAGTGCAGCAAGAACTACAGCGACAGGAGCCCGCTGTCCGAAGTTATTCGTTGCGGAAAATTCAAAATACAAAAAAAAAAAAAAACCTACCCTCAGCTCGAATTTCACGGGGTCACATGACCCCATTTCACTCGCCTGTTGTGACGTATTTCGTGTGTCCAATGAAATGAGCTGAAAGCGCGTACGTAGGGGAAGCTCTCAAACCATTGTTGCCTGTTCAGTCGAATGTATTGGTGACGCTGTTACCACAGCAACAAGCAACGTGGTGCCTGACCACGCCGTTTTGTTTACATGGTCGGGCAGCGACGTGAGGCTGCAGCGAGGTGAGAAATGAGCCTCCCTGACTTGTCAGAATCATAAGCGGTGACCTCGTGTCGTCATTTCCGCCCTCGCAATGTTTCTGGCGAGCGCCACTACGCGCTGATGCCGTCGGCAGCGATGTAGTGACTTTATTGCGTGATTAAAATACTAAATCATGTAATATCAGCGCTTAGACCTATGCCAAAATTATCCCCAGCCATCAGTCTACACAACCCACGAGTAAAAAATGGGGGGGTTGGATAGTGTTGGAGGGCCCCTTTAAGAGGAGCACAACTAACTGTACCATGAATTCCTACAAATCAGTGCAAACCAGTGCCCTTCTTAATTATAGCAGACTTTCGCAAAAGTGAATTACGAATATTTTGAGCAGGCTCAATGCTTTGCGTCAAGGGAGTGAGTGTGATCTCAGAAGCAGCCCTGTCATCGAGCGTATACCTCTCATACGTGAGACCGCTGTTCATATAAAACAAACTTCCACGCCGAGAATACTCTCTCCACGCTGGAATGTCTCGCAGGTGCACAGAAGTCCACTTGAGTTATTGTAGACATCTCTGGTTGTCACTGTTTTCGTTTTTCGCACAATTTCAACTCATCTTCACTTTAGAATTCTTGCCTGAGGTACGCTCTGGTTCTGTACTCTGAGATGTGCATTATTGCTCAGGTTGCATGACCTCGCTTGCTCCGAATTGCCAAGTTTCTGAACGAACCGAAAAATGACAAAAAAATTTCGGTTTCACTCCGGAACGAAATAATAGATAACGTTTCGGTTACGTTTTCGTTCCGGTCAAAAATATTGGTCTTTTTTTTCGTTTTTCGTTTTCGGTTTTCGTTCCGTTCTGATACACTGTTCACATGTTCTGACGCCCGATGGCAATGTACGCTTGTACCACGCAATATTACTGAAATATTACATGTTATATTGCGACGCCTATATAAAGGACGCCTGCGTTTGCGAAGCATGAAAGTTATTTTCACTGCATTCAAGCAGAGGAAGTTATTTTCACTGTATATTCAAGCAGAGGTGTGGCTGTGTGGTAGAACACCCGCTTGCCACCCAGACTGCCTGGATTTGATCCTCACTTGGACCCGGAAATTTTTATTGTTTATTTTATTTGCATCTTTCTCGATTTTTCGGTCACGGACAAGATGATGATTTTTCGCTCACAACCAACGACGCCGACGCCGGAATTTCTGTGAAACGAGCTCTTTAACACTCTCGCGTTAATAATAGACACAGTTCATGTGCGTTTTGCGCATTCGAATTAAAGCCAGTATTAGGCCCCAATTTTCGGTGTTATGGCCTTACAGTCGCCGACCGTTTATTCGGACGCCGATAATTCGGACGTGCCCGTTTATTCGGACACCCTCGCGCGGCACCGCCACTCGTCCCATTGAAGTAATGTAAACTCACGACCGAAAATTCGGACGCCCCACGGCGCGCCGTCCGATATTTCGGACTCCGGCTGGCTGATCGAGAGCGGCGTCGAACTCCATGACCAGCTGTCCGCGATGTTTACACATGTGTTTACAATATCTTCGCTAGGTTGCCAGCACTGAAACGTTGCACTGTGTATGGCTGGACATCATGCCAGTGTAAAAGTGCAGAAATTACAAATGCCGATCTCGAAGGCTATGTGTTTTGGCGACTCGTAATGGGCATTTTCGACTTAAGCCAGCCGAGTATCCATTGAATAGCTACCACAGCCAAACAGCAAGCCAAGCCAAGCCACGCTCGGAGTCTGCTTGGACGTTCAAAATGGCGGCGCGCACGAAACGGATATGGTGTACTGGAATGGGGTAGTGTGCCGTCTGGCGCCTGAGACGTGGCTCTTTTGCGATGACGGCCTAGTCAACAGAGCACACCGTTCTACGGTAGCGCCACCACTCGCTAGAGCGTGGAGTCATTGTATGACCGCGGATAATATACGGCCTCCGAGATGGGCTCGGGTTTCACGGAGGCCTTGTTTAAACTTGCACTAATTGGTGCACGAGTGCTTTGCCTATCTTCGCTGACTCTTAGTTTCTGCTGTGTTCTCTTGTGTTGTTGGCAATGGCGACAGAAAGAGGCAGTAGCCAGGGCAGCACCGTTGAGAATCTTGCGGACATCAGATACACATTAGCAGACGATCGAAAAACGCCCGCATCTTTCAGCAATGGTATTTGGCTCTTATTACCATCTGCAGAGTTCATTTATTAATTTCAGCTAGTAAATGTTTCCTTTTATCGCATTATGCAAACACAAGGCTTACATGAGCAAAAAACGAAATCTTTTACCGTCTGCATTATGTGCAGACGACGCTCAATACAAGCATTGAAAGCAGACGATTAGAAATGTAGTGCCGCGCACGTACGTTATGATTGTTTCGTTTCCTGACGTTACTCAGCGTGTGAAGAACTTTGAAGCCGTTATGTTACCCCGCATTTTGAGCTCTTCTTTCACGTACGAAGCGACAAAATGCGGCCTTCATGTTGAGTAAGTGTACTTGTTCACTTCCACAATCGCACTCTGTGGGGGGGCACGTTTAAAACTTTTCATATTTGTCGGCGGTTAGTCACATAATGGTATGAAACCTAGAAACAAACAAAACTGCGCGAAAGGATGATGTTTATCTGCCTTAACCAGCACAGGCCCCGCATGACAAATTTAAAATTCGTGCCATAGGCACACCGTTCGATCGCAGCGCCCTACTGGTGGCGTCATCGCAAAAGCGACCACCACTCTCCCATTGGTTTGCTCTGAAGACGGCACACTATCCCATTCTAGTACACCATAAAACGGACCAAGGAAGGACGGAATTATGAACTAGCCTGATGTCGTTCCCTTTTGGCATTTGAAAGTTTGCTTGTCAGTTGTTTTGTGGCTATTCCTAATCTACTGAAATGGCTATGACAGCTACGACGCCACCCATTCCATCCGCGCGGTTGGTACTAACGAAGAAACGCGGCAACCACAAGACATTGGGGATGGCGAAAAAGGCCACAATTATTCGCCAATTCAAAGGCGGCCGACCTCAATACGATGTTATTTGGGAGCTTTCGCCGAGTTGGGCGATGATGAGATCGTCTGTCGGGTCCCCGAATCAGCATAGGTGAACAGCGACTCCGATGACGCGCAGGCCGTGGCAGCGCTACAACCTGCGGTTATACAGCCCGACTCGGTCTTCTGTGATTGTGCTTGTGTGCAGACGTGCATTGACAAGCTTTTCCGGCCGCTGGGCCAATAAAGGTGCTTTTTTTCTGGTGCATCCTTTTATTCGGACTCGATTATTCGGACTTTTCGGCGGTTCCCGCCGAGTCCGAATAAACGGTCGGCGACTGTATAAGTAATGTGGGTAAGAAGTGGAAATTTAAGGGCTCGTTATCTTTGTTAAACACAATATGGATGAGAACTAACAGACAATGAGGCCAAAGAAAGTATAGGGGATGTTATTAGTAGTAACTGTAATGCAAATGTCAAGAAAGAAAAGTGAACGAAAAGATAACTTGCCGCTGGCAGGGACTGAACCTGCGACCTTCGAATAACACTTTATGCATTACAGTTACTACTAGTATTAACATCCGCCATACTTTCTTTGGCGTCATTGTCTGTTCGTTCTCAGTCTTTCTTTTTATAGCCTACTTCTGTTTCAGAGGTGATAACTTTTTTTCCGGCCTTAGGAACCGTCATAGCTGCGATGCAGATAGATGAGTAATTAAGCCTATCAAGTACGTACAGTAAAACCTCGTTAACCCGGATCTAACGGGACCGGAAAAAATGTCCGAGTTAACCGAATTCCGGATTATCGAATGGACGATGACAACAAAAGGAAAATGTACTCGGCACAGACAAACCTTTATTTCATGAAAAACTGCATTATTTTCGTCCGCCTCGTCGTCAGAATTAGTGCTAGAACGATTTTCTTCAACCCCATCAGGTGGTGGTGTGCACGCTAGCTGTCGCTGGCTGCTGTGGCCGCTTCACTCCGGTGACGGTCGCCATCATTGCGAAGCGCGACGGCGGTGTAACGTGCACGAGCTCGCACGCTACGCGCAATGTCACAACACAAAGAAACCAGCAGCGTAAACCGTCCCGTCGTCCGTGCCTGCCGCCATTGCGCCGCTTTCAATAGACACTGGATGCGCCGGCGGCCCAAGCGCTTCCGCCGGGTGGTGACTAGCGCCACCTAGCCACTTCCCCATCATTTACTATCATCATTATCATATTCTGCTGCAGTTGTTCGTTTGGTTTCGGTTTCTCCAAAACTCCGGTTCCGCCGTCGGTTACGGCAAGCAGGGCTTGCGCCTCCAAGCCGCCGAGATCGCGCGATTCTAAGCATGAAGTACCGATTGCGCTCTCTGGAGTGGTCCGAGTTAACCGGTGCGCGGCTAAATCCCTCCGAATTAATGAGCATCTGACACCATTGAAGTATACACAGTTTTGCCGGGACCGCGCCGCGAGTCCGAGTTAACCGAATTTCTGAGTTAACGAGATCCGGATAAACGAGGTTTTACTGTACTAGATTTGATCGCTCCTGCCATTACACACATATTTAACAAAGCTACCTCATGTGGCGTTTTTTCAACTAGCATGCTAGTTGCTAGAGTCACAGTAATTCATAAAGGAGGTGATAAAAACAGCTTTTCTAGCTACAGCCAATACTGCCAGTTGTTTCGAAAGCCTCTTCATGAAGTTTGTGAGCCAGCAGCTGCTTGCTTTGAAATTGCTCCGCGTTAGCCCTTCTTCTAAGGCTAACTGCATTGCCCGGACCTGGAGCAGATCTGGTGTCACGGGCCGCTGTGCCACTCGCTGCTCAAGCACATACTTGGCCAGCACCTCTTTGATTTCGGGAAGGTTTGCGGTAAAAAATCTTCTGCTTCTATTTGCGCCAGTCTCGCACGCACGTTTCGGGAATTCCGAACAACCGCGATGGGCTCGATTTTCGTCCATCTCTGCGCACATAATAACTTTTCTTTTAAATGCGGTATCGTAGTGCACTCGTCGAGTCTTTGGAGTCGGCACTTTGATTTCGTCGATGTGAATGCAGAAAGGGATGACAAACTCCTCAGCACACGTACGAACTGAAACAATGGCAGAAATGGCCGAGGCGCGTCGGAGGCGGTCATTTTTGGAATGCCGATGGCAATATGATAACCGACTTTCTTTTTTTAAATGCGAATGCATTTCTTAGTCGGGCTATGTCAGGCATCCGTTGTCCTGCGTTGTCCGCGGAGGAGGAGGAGGAGGATAGGTTGAGGAGGTGTCCGCGCGCCGGCAGGTGTTATCTCTCCGCTCTCACTTCCTCTCCCATAGCAACAGCTGCGGGCGCGCGCTTATCCTCGCCCCTAGCAACCGGAGCAGGTGGTGCGGGCGGAGTAGCGGAGAGTGAGTGGAGAGGAGGAGCGCGCTCTGGTGTGTGAGGGTGCTCGCATCGCGGGAGCTCGGCGGAGCTCCCGCGTGTGTGGAGAGAGTGTAGGAGAGGGTAGGTGCAGTGCTTCGCCGCTCCTTCTCTCGCCGTTCGCTCTCTCTCCTCCCTGCGCCCCCACTCTCCCGTCCGCTCGCTCGCACGTATATATATATAAATGGAATGAAGCGCGCGAAATGCATTCGCATTTCCTCACGATTCCCTTCGGGGAGGTGGGGGGCATTTTTATTTTGGTACTCGATTCTAATGGGCATGCGATTTTTGGACCCGTTTTACCGGAAAAAAGGTGCGCGATAGATTAGAGTTAATACGGTATGTGAGCTTGTAAAAACAAAAAATATTACCGCTTACGCGCCCGTAGTGAGTTCACTACGGCTTGCATGTGTAACTGTTGAGCAATTGTTTGTTTGCAATATCCTTTGTCACTCTTTTTTTTTTTTTCTTCTAATTTTTCTTTTTTTGCTTCTGAGCTCATGTACTGTACCCTGTCGCTTCACCGCTGATGGGTGGCTGGGGCTGTCATTTCGCTGTAAAAAGCTGTCATTAGACAGCTTTTTACAGCGAAAGTTGTTATGAGATCACAACAAGGGCTGATTCTGGCGCCGTAGTTGTCCGTCACTGCCGCCGCCGGTGTCTGTAACCACTATCGCGCTAAATAAGAAAAAAAACTAAATAAATAAAAAAATACCGAGGACAGAATGGGAATCGAAAATGGGTCCTCTGTGTGTCAGCCCAGTGCTCTGCCACTGAGCTAGGCCGGTGTTTGAAACTTTGTTGCAAACTGACCCTATGGAGTCTTCATGTCGGGTATGCAATTGCGTTAACATGTGTAATAAAGCGTTTTAGAACATTAAAGTAACAACCAGGCGTCACAAAATGCGAATTGCGTAATGAGTTGGTTGTTGAATGCTCCAATCCATTACAAAAAAAATTGGCCGCGTATCTGCGTGCTTCGCTGCAAATGTCATCGAAAGACGATAGTCTTCTGCCGGTCTCATCCGCGGCCACCTGTGATGCTGTTCTCGACCATTTCCGTCCTGGCATGACCAAGCATCTTCTCGCCGCAAGCGCGGTGTTTTTGGCAGCGTGTAAAAAGCTGAGAAGGCGCGCAGAGCGACCACGAAAAGAGATTCTCTTGTTTGCAGCGACGAGGGCAGACTGCGCCAGCTATCGCGCGGCGGATGAAACACGCGGCACTTCGCGCGACCTCGGAGATAGACGACGGCTCTTCGCTTTTCCAAGGCAGCCCGCATTTTCAGCGCAGCCTAAGAAACACTAGGGTCTTCAGAATTAAGTATCTATGTATTTTCTATAAAAGAACACACCACTTAATACTTCCGTATTGTTGTTGCGCCTCAGATGACAATGTTCACAAGTATGCACAAAAACGACTGATCAAGTTGGCTGGGCGTTCAGAAAGCAGTCAAACTTTGGCCAGCCGCTGAATCGTGCGACGTGCCGACAAACAGAGAAACAGACAGACAGACAGACAGACGGACAGACAGACAGACAGACCAAAATTTATCTGTTTAGGTATCCCAAGAAAGACTATCGTCTTTAAAACTATGGCATAATTCTTGATCATCGTCAGCCACAGCATCAACAAAGTGCACATAATGCGCTACAAGTGTATGTGACCTACAAGGGTGTAGCGGGTAGCACGCTTTTCCGAAGAATGACGAATAATGGCACAGTGGATGCTTCCCCACTACACAAAAATTAGTATGATTTATTGCGTAGTGGGTACCATGCCAGTGTTCTTGCAGTAGTTGCCCCCAAAAGTGTTTAAAAAAGGCTCTAGAAAGACCGCTCTTCCAGCTTTCGCTGTGACTGTGCTCCGCGTTCCACACAGGCCTGGCGTTTTTTTTTTTTCCCGGCCACCTTTGTCACCGTTAATTTTTTTGTTTTTTGGTGAAAATGAACTGATTTGATTGATTGAATATTATAAATTTTATGGTGTTTTTTCCATTCTGTCCTTTCTTAGAAAACAGAGAAAGATAGTTGAATGAAACTTGATGTGAATAAAACCTGATTACTTTCTGCGCTAATTAAAAACAGAAATCAGTGATGTAATATATTTTCATTATCAGAATTACATGGTAAAAATTGACTACTTAAAAAAAATTGGAGATTTTGGTACGTTTTTTTGGAAGTTAAATTTTCAGTTAAAGTGTTAAAATGCTCACAACTAGACAAGAATAAGTGGTTAGTATAAACTTGGGCCGGTGCTTGTTGACCGCTTGTGGTTGTCTAGTTGTGTACATTTTATATGCTTAAGTAGCAGAGGGGAGCGCAATTCATGCTTGGGAATTTATTTGTGATTTTTTTCTTTTCCTTTTGCAGAGGCTCTGAGTGGCTTACGAGATGCCGTCTGTGATGGGGAAAAAGAGGACGATGCAGGTGAGTTGTTGTTTTTCTTGCATTAAAGCAGGGGTCGGCAACCTTTTCTTGCGTTAAAGCAGGGGTCGGCAACCTTTTCTTGCATTAAAGCAGAGGTCGGTAACCTTTTCTTGCGTTAAAGCAGGGGTCGGCAACCTTTTCTTGCGCTAAAGCAGGGGTCGGCAACCTTTTTTTGCGTTAAAGCAGCGGTCTGCAACCTTTTCTTGCATTAAAGCAGGGGTCGGCAACCTTTTCTTGCGTTAAAGCAGGGGTCGGCAACCTTTTCTTGCATTAAAGCAGCGGTCTGCAACCTTTTCTTGCGTTAAAGCAGCGGTCTGCAACCTTTTCTTGCGTTAAAGCAGGGGTCGGCAACCTTTTCTTGCGTTAAAGCAGGGGTCAGCGACCCCTGCTTTTTTTGCGTTAAGCAGGGGTCGGCAACCTGCGGCCCGCCAGGCACTGTTATGCGGCCCCCCGGCACGATGTCAGAACCCCCCCACTTCCCTTGTCACCTCCTATATCGACTGTAAAGAAGAATCTCTTGCGGTAATAAAAAAAAATGACTGCTCTTGCAGTTTAAATAAACAAGATTTCGATTCCAGTTCTGTAGATTACTGTCAATACGTTGATTTTTTTTCTCCTTGTCTGTAAACTCCCCCCCCCCCTGCACACAGCCATCTGGCCCCCGCCATGTTGGCTTCATACAACTTTGACCCTCCGCCTGAAAAGGTTGCCGAGCCCTGCGTTGAAGGGACAGACAATCGCTCACCACACGAATTCAGATCACCCCACTTATGGAAAGATTCTCTATCGCATTGCCGAAACTGCGCCCTGTTTTTCTCATTAGACATGGATTTATATTTTTATTTCGTCACTAAAGTCACGAACAATGACTTTTGGCACACTCCGTAGCAAAAAAAGTGGCGACGCAGAAGTGTCCGATACGTAACCTTTTATTGGTACATACGGGTTATGGTTTTTATATTGGTATTGAAATTCGGTACGCCTTTTTTTTTTTTTTTTTTTTTTTTATTGAAATCCTTTCTTTCTTAACATGGGCAGATATGCCTCGGTTTGTAGTGAGCTGGACAGTGGCACTGCCTCGCTTGTCGTATGATCTGATGCTCATGAGCAGCAGCGTGAAAGTTGTTAGCTGAGGGACTAGCGGCATTTGCTGACAAGTTGGCAACGTACCACGAGTGCATGGCTCGTGTGGTGGTGAAGGGACTTCACATCATGATGAGCGTTCAGAAAACTTATTCTACCTGCTTCTTACATTCAAAAACTGTTGAAAACGTCATAATGAAGGTGGTTAACCACAGTCGCACTCACTCCTGTGAAAACAGAGCATTGAGCATAATGAACAGCTTGCGAGGAGGGTTATTGGCATCACTATCACTTTTCAGCATTGCTCGGGAAGGTACTTTTATGGAGGCTTCTCAAATCGACAAAATATTCTGCTTACAAAATGTCCACATGCTTTTGGAAACAGCTGCTGCAGGTTTAACCACTACCAAAGGAGAGTTTTCTGTTGCATCATAAATGACTGGGCAAAAAAAAGCCGGTTGTCAGCCCCTTAATCACAAAGTAAGCCCGTTCATTGATCATTGTTAGTGGCTGCACAGGGGGAAACGGGGGCCATGGCCCCAACTAACTTGAAGGGGGAGCAGGGTGTGAGTTTTGTCTTGTAACTTTTACTACTCTCTTAGCAGTGGACAAATAAAATGATGCTGTGCAGACAAATGAAGCTATCGAAAATGATGATAACCAATAAGCGTAAATATGCAAATTGTAGTGTTATCTTGGGGATGAAGTCACATTCTGAGATGATCGCCGAAGGCAGTGTCCCTAAATTTTCACCTTTGATGCACACCGCTGATTGGCTATTTAGTGAGCAAAACCTGAACAGTGGTGGTGCCACTTGGTATTTCCGGCAACGTCAGTTTCACATCACGGCACTATACGGTGCTCTCGACATGCTAGGATTGAACACACCTTTTCATTGCCATTTGGTAGTAGAGCAGGGCTTAAAGTCAGGGGGGCCCAGGGGGGCCCGGCCCCCTTCCATTTTTTAAGGAGGGGCTGGGCCCCCCTAGGCAGGTCAGCTGTAGCACTTCTGCAGTCATTTGACATGTGTACAGAGAAACTATGACTGTAATATATGCTTATTTATATAACATTCTTAAGCATTTGTTCAGTGATAGAGACAGTTGGCTTCGCTATAAGATATATATATATATATATATATATATATATATATATATATATATATATATATATATATATATATATATATATATATATAGTCGCTGCCTGACGAGGGCCCCCCCCTCCAAAAATGGGAGACTTTAAGCCCTGTAGTAGAGTCTAGCATTTCAGTGACGTAGACGGCAGCTCCTAGTACCGTATTTACTCGAATCTAGGCCGCCCCCGATTGCAGGCCGACCCCCGAAATTCGCAAGGCCAGGAAAAAAAAAAAGTTTACCTCGAATGCAGGCCGAATGAAAGAAATGCCGTTTCATCGGCAGAAAACCCAGCATTTTTATTGCACAAGCGCGCACTCCGTAGCGCACATTCTTTTCGTGCACGCCGAACTAGTGCTGCGCTTGCAGGTTTGAAGTTTTCTCCGCGTGCA
Source organism: Rhipicephalus appendiculatus (assembly GCA_030522465.1). NCBI lineage: Eukaryota > Metazoa > Arthropoda > Arachnida > Ixodida > Ixodidae > Rhipicephalus > Rhipicephalus appendiculatus. The sequence goes on from JALIZH010011892.1 coordinate 38,346, forward strand.
AAACGACGCTGCAGTGGCGGTGGCGCCACTTGATTGGTGCCATCGCTTCAAAAGCACATGTGGTGCAAGCATTTCGCGAGCACGTGGTTAAGGCGCGACACTTCCAGAACTCTACCAATGCGACTGCAGTAAACTTCAGAATACGGCGAACTCTGCACCCCGCGCCCGTTGACTGCGCCCTCGCGCAAGCCCGCGCCTGTCGCGCACGCGAGAAGCGGAGAGGAGGGGGTGTCAAAGGGCACGGTTATCGCCGGCCCCGCTATGCCAGCTATGCCGCAATCACGTGACACGATCCACCTTTGCCGGCGTGAAATCTTGCCGGCTCAACAACACTCGCTGCATGAACGTATATGACTGCGAGATTTCGGAACAATGGACAGTACGAAGCAGACAACGCGGTTCGCCTGTATAGTCTTGGGGTCCACCACTCCGCAGCTGAGCGACCGTCGCCGTGTAACGCGACCGCAGGATGTCGCGAAAATGCCTCGGACGCGCATGCAGAACCGCCTGCACACGGCAGCCCGAGATGGGCACATGGCGAGCCGTCATGCCGCTAGCGTGGCCGGGCCTTTACGTACTGTCGGCCGCAAAAGTTTGCGGGATCTGCAGCGCTTGGCGGAGCGACGAAAACCTGCATCGCTGCGTCACCTACCGTGACGCGGCGGGTGTTGAGGATATCGGCCGCGGCCTCTGCGATAAGATCCGGCAAAGGCGCGTTATCTAAACGCGCCGTCGCTAATCGCTGAGGCCGATAGCCTCGAAAACCGTCACGGTAGGTGACGCAGCGCTGCAGTTTTACGTCGCTCCGACACGCGCTGCAGATACTGTAAACTTTTGCGGCCGACAGTATGTGGCGGCTGCGGTCAAACCATGGTACTCGAATCTAAGCCGACCCCCCCACTTTCGCACATCCATTTTTTGAAAAAAAACATCGGCCTAGATTCGAGTAAATACATTATTTCTTGCTGGATGCACGCTGCATTTTTTTCATGTTGAAGCTTTCAGCAAGCATTACCTTGTTGTGTTTTCAGTGATCATTGTGTTTTTTGCAGTTTGAGCATGCCAGCAGCGTGAACCATGCATTTCTCACGTAGTTTATTGCAAGCTGGCCAGATGTTGAGACAATGTCGCTGCGGTGGCACACCACAGCTGAACCGAGTGCGCCATTTTAAACTCTCGACAAAAATGCACTTCACACAAGCATGCATTCTTCAAAAATAATGCTGCATTTTAAACAATTACACAAGAAACGATGAAAGCGCTTTCAACACTTGTTTGATATTAAGTAGACCGAGCCAAGCCACATGCAGTGATTTACTAAGGCAGCATTAAATGTGTAAATTTCGCGTGTTTTTTTTTTCTTTTAATTCCTGCCTTGTCGTGAAATGCGCATAAAGCAGCATGGCAGTCTTCTTTCCGATAATGAAATCGCAGGTGGTACGCTTCACTGCACTGATGTTCCTCTTGCTATAAGTACACTTCACTGCATAACTCTGCTGCATTGTGGTGAAGCTTGCAAGAGCAAACTTGTGGTTGTGGACCACAAATGAAATTTATGCTGCTCAAGCCTGCATCTGTATCTGAAAGGCATGCGTCTTACTCCTTTTGTTTATTTCTCCACAACCGTAACTGCCCACCAGAACAGTGCTGCTCCAGTGACATGAATATTTATATGACACACGTTGCAAGTCAGTTTGGTGAAGTGCACTTGCAGAGGTGAATGGTTTGATATACAGTAGAACCCCGCTGATACGTTTTTCACGGGACCGTAAAAAAAACGTAGGAGCCGGGAAACGCAAGAGCCGAGAAACGCGAAAAATTGAGAAATAAGAGTAGTGGTGAACTGCACATAGTTTTATTTTAATTCTTTCGCTTGAAAAAATCATGCAGCGTTGCCTGGCGCATCTTCTCACGCCCGACAAGCACAAGGCGTTTTTCAAGCACCTGTAGTGCCATGTGGCTCTCGCCATCGTCACTGGTGCGCACATATCTTCGCAATAAATCCAGTGCCGCTACGGCCGATGAGAACGTTGGCTCCGGTATCCGCTCCACCTCCTCCTCAACTTCCTCGTCACTGGCGCACGGATCGGCGGCGCACTCAGCCACGATGTCGTCGACGGATAACATCGCGGAGGTGACAACGGCGTCGTCAACAGAAGCGTAGTCACTGTACGCGATTCCACTGGCACCAACAGTCTCCATGGCAGTGTTCAGTTTGTCGCAGTCTGCGAACGCACCGTCTCCAACAGCTTCTGTTGTGTCATCTGCGCGCACACCGAAACACTTGTTGAAGCAGTGTTCAACTGTAGCAGCAGTGACGGCGCTCCACGCCGATGCTAAATAATGCATGGCATCTAAGATGGTGACGCCTGCCGGCTGCTGCCCACGCTCCACGCTGGCCAGGGACCGCTTTACAATGCACTTGCGGTAGAAGTGCTTTACATTTTTTATTATTCCAGCGTCCAAGGGCTGAAGGTGGCTCGTGGTGTTGGCAGGAAGAAAAACTACCTTTACGTTCCGCAGCGACGCAGTGTCCTTGGGATGTGCGGAGCAGTTGTCGAGAAAAAAGAACGACTTTTCTGTTCTGGCAGCCCATCTTAGAGTCCATGTATCTCAAGAACTCCTCAAAAAGTGAACACGCCTTGTCATCCACGCCTTGGTATTATTGTTGTAGTGGCAGGGCAGGTGACGGATATTTTTAAGGCAGCGTGGGTTTCGAAACTTTCCTATCACCCACGGTTTCATCATTTCCGAACCATCGGAGTTGCAGCACAGCAGCACCGTTAGTCGTTCTTTGCTGCATTTTCCACCGTGGCAAGCCTCGCCTTTTAGGCTCAGCGTCTTAGAGGGCTGTACCTTGAAAAAAAAGGCCTGCTTCATCGGCATTGAATATGTCTCTCGGCTCGTAGTCCTTTATGATAGACACCACGGTCTCTTTCCAGGCCTCAACAGTCTCCGTGTCCACGCTTGCAGCCTCTCCGTTGACAGTGCGGTAGCATAATCCATGTCTGTTTTTGAAACGGTCCGATCCAACCGTTAGATGCACAAAAACCGTCGATACCGAGCTTGTCGGCGATCTCGAGTGCCTTCTCTCGCAGGATGGTACCGTCGAAGTTAACTCCTGCGGCCCTGGCTTGTTTGAACCATTCGAAAACGGCCTTGTCAAGCTGCACGTGCTCCGAACTCCGGGCTTGCTTGCACTTGACGTCGAAGGTTCGGGCATTTTCTTCAATTTCGATCCGTTTTGCAACGATGGAGTTCAAGGTGGAAGGCGTCAGTCCTAACTCCTTCGCTATGCACACCTTCTTCCGCGTCGGGTTCTCTTTCACAACGCGGAGAATGTTCAACTTCTCTTGCAGCGAAAGTGATTTCCGCTTTCTTGATGTCATCCTGTTTGAAGACTATTTGGAGCGTTGGAAGTGTAAAGGCACTATGCTGCACGCTCGTATAACCTGTGCAACGACCGACACGAAACAAAGGCAATGCGAGAAGACCGCAGCAAGCACGGGTAGCACGGGCACACATGGGCGATGGTGATGGCGATCGGGCTATACCCTTTGAATCGGGCTGCCTGCGCGACCCGGTGGCGATAAGTTTAAGCCAGCGTGACATCCCAAGAAAACAAAAACAGGTCTCGGAGACCTTACTTTTACAGATGCCAAAACCAATTTTAGGGCCCCAACGCGTCATAGACACAATCTTTCTTAGAGTGCAAATACGGATCTCAAAGGTCATGCTTTTGCTGGCATGAACCGAAAATACGTCATAGGTGTTGCCCCCCGGCACTTTGGGCGGCCAATCCCATTGTCAAGCCGCCAAGCCAAGCTACATGAAAGACAACATGGCCGCTCGGGCCGGCGCGTCGTGGCACTTCGCAACGTATGATGCGGGAACGGTCCCACAGTTGCGACGCAGCAGCGGGGTTCCCAATGCATTGGATCCTATGGGAGCTGTGCCGGGACCGGCCGAAAACGACGTAACGGCCAGGAAAACGCAGCACACGGGAACGCAACAGCGGGGTTCTACTGTATCATGTGTGGACATGAACGGGAGTTCAATATACATGTAGTGCAGTGCAGTACTCTTGCGTGGTATTTCCAAAGAAATGCTTGCACTGTTCACTATAGGCAGTAATTATGTACATTTGGGTGTGGTATATTCAGTTCATACTGAATTTGATTAGCTTTTAATGTATGTATTCTAAGAAGTGATGCAAAATTTTCTAATATCCAGGTGTAAATGAAATACGAAAATTAAATAACCTGGGGAGAGGTGAAGCATGTAGGGAAGACTGCTTCAGCTCCATTTATGTGAAACCTGGGGAGGGGCATCTTGCTGTGTTTTAAGAGAGTGTTTTGGAAAACTGCGTCGGGATGCAGCTTGCCCTAAGGTGCTTATTCTTTTAAATGCGAATGCATTTCTTAGTCGGGCTGTGTCAGGCGGCGTTGTCCGGCGTTGCCCGCGGGGAGGAGGATAGGTTGAGGAGGTGTCCGCGCGCCGGCAGGTGTTATCTCTCCGCTCTCACTCTCTCTCCCATAGCAAAAGCTGCGGGCGCGAGCGCTTATCCTCGCCCCTAGCAAAGTGGAGAGGAGGAGCGCGTGAGGGCGCGCGCATCGCGGGAGCTCAGCGGAGCTACCGCGATAAAAAAAAAAAAAAAAAAAAAAAAAAAAAAAAAAAAAAAAAAAAAACAGGCGCTGCGTCGTGCTCCCTGACCGGGCTGCAGAAATTAGGTGCCTTTTCCTTCTTCGAACCACAACCACCATATATAAATGGAGTGAAGCGCACTCGAAATGCATTCGCATTTCCTCACGATTCCCTTTCGGGAAGGTGGGGGGCATTTTTTTCTTCTTCGTCTTCTCTACATGTCCAGTTTCTGTTCCCTACGGCATGTAGGGAAGGGTGTTTCAGCCCCACTAATGTCGTCGGCTACTTGTTGGGCTAACGGCTGCCTTCTTCATTTTTAGTGGACCGGTGGCGAGTAGTGCGATTTACCCACTTTTGGTGCCGCATACCCATGTTTATGATGGACCGTGACTACATGAAACACTGTGACAACATTAGATGCCTACTAGCCGAGACCCTAAGGTGCTTCGCACCTAAAATATATTTGGCGGAATTGGAAATTTTGAAATATTTATGCATTCCTGATGATAACAGTCTTTATGAGAAACCGTGAAAAAAACATTCAGGAGATCAGTGTCCGCGTGCCTGACATACTGATTTTCTTACCTTATGTAGCGTTGCTCAATGATTCCTCCTAGCTGTTTCATTCCTCCATGCCGGGAATCGGACATTAATCCACATGTTTAGCAGTGCAACAGTTTGGCTACTACAGGCAACAACGACGGTTGCGCTTTCATATCAGGGCAACAATGAAATGTGGCACAGTGAAATGACAATTCACCTCGATGAAAGATCAGATTGCCACGTCAGAAACGGCCGATTGTTGACAAGACCTCGATCAAGAGAGTATCAATTATTGAAAAATGGCGCACACAAATGCGCCTGTGATCGGAGCCCTTTACAGGGCCGCATTTCTGAATACTCATCGGCGCCGGGATGTTGACGTACGATGCCACCAGGGAAATCTGTGGTTTATGGAAGCTTCGTTTAGAAACCTAAAATTGATTAGTGGTACAGTTATGCTTCACTGACCGATGTTACCATATGTACGCCCGTGAGAACAAATATACGGGCCACGGAAGCGTATGCCGTAATCGGTGTCTACGCTGTCAAGTTGCTAGGCGTCTGCTGTCCAGAGCTTTACTCTTACGGAATTTGTCAAAGAAATGCTCTCTACAGCAGACAGCTTGCCACTACATGGCACTGACGGCAACTTCTGCTCACAGGTGTACATGCGAATAAATTTATTAGAAATGCAAAATAATATTTCTGCTAGACAGATTTAGGGCATTGTTACTGCTAAAGTTATGGCTACTTTACAGTTACTGCATATGCAGGTACACAATGTATGGTTACAATTACTGCGTACGCAGGTGACGCAAGCAGCATTCTGGCTACCGGTGTGTTCACGTCAGCCGAGCTCTACCGGCTCTCCAAAGGTGAGCCTTGCACATTCCACAGGCTTGTTTCGCAAGCACATTACTAGGCCTGTGCGAATATTTGAGCGACTGTTATGATTGTTGAATTCACTTCGATATGAAATTAAAATTTCCACAATTCTGATGTATTCTAAAGAAATGAATAGATGCACTTCACCGCATGTAACCCACTGGAAGCGGCCATTTCACTGCACTGAGGGGTTGCTGTGCCATGGAACCACTTATTCAATAATGTCCCGAAGCCGCACTAAATAGTTGAATGGGCATATTGCCCCCTTTCATTTATTTTCTTGAAGTGTGAAGCCGTGTTATACAGGCTTATATGGGCAAATTTTAAAACTGTAGCGTATGCTACCGCTTATAATTTGCACCCTGCTATTATTAAAATCCTGCTACTATTTGAGTCCAGATCAAAATTATTCGACACTAATTACCATTCACTTGAACATTGCTTTGAACCGAAAAATGTGATATTCGCACAAGCCTAAACATTACATCTTGCACTATTGCACCTTATCTCGCACACTGCACTTGGTCCCCAGGCAAGTGTACTACACTCAAACCTCATTATAACGAAGTTGCATTTTACACGAAAATAAGTTCGTTATATCCGAAAGTTCGTTATAAAGGTATATTCCTAACATTGTAACTGTTGCAAGAGCATTCTTCATTTACTTCGTTATAACCGATATTTTGTTATATCCGGGTTCGTTATATCGAGGTTTGAGTGTACTAATCAGAATTTAGCTCCTGGAAGCTTCAACCTCAGAAGATATTTTTGTGTGCGAACTACACATCTATACGTGGTAGTACTGGATCTGTGCATCGTGCTTCACTGGGATGACACCTTTCCTGAGCAGCATATGTATCGAGCTTCTTGATCTGTGCAACGAACTAAATGGATGAGACTTAGCCTAAATGTTATGCCGCTGCTGCATTTTCTCTCTCTTTTTTTTTTCATTTTCTTTCTTTGGACCTCTTGGCCGCTATCTCCAGTTCAGGCATGCACAGCACGCTTTGTAAATGCTTGGGCAGCTCTGTGTGCTTGGGCTGTCTCTCAACACTGAGTACTTGGAAGTACAGGGGTGTTCAAAAGTTCCCAGTCCATGCTGCCGTAGGAGTACATGTGATAGTGGCCTGGGAACTTATGAACATCCTTGTACATCACTTACGGATACGAATCATGAGCATGCAGTTAGCGCACTTGTTGCGGCATATAGCCGTGCCTTGTGGTAGCCACAGTACAGTGCCCACGGATTGAAATGTGACATCAAAACTTTCAGTGTAATGACTGGCATGCGCACTGCTTGAGATCACTGCATCGCGTTGCTACTCAAGTGGCCTCTAAGGTACTCATGGCGCTGATGTGTTTCAAGTCAAAATTATGCCAATATGACATGAAATTGATGGGAAAGAAATTATGTGCATCGGTTAGCCCTAAAGTGTCGCATACAAATTCGTGAATGCTGTACATACACTGCACAGCACAAGCAGTGACGTACAGCTGCCGTGCATATGGTGGAGCATTTGCTAATTACACAATAGAGCTGATGTGTGAGCTCGCACCCATATGCCACAGTCTGGCCAAGCTAATTTGCATGAAGAAGAGAAAATTCGGAAGTAAAGTCACGGTTCTGGTTATATGCAAATTTCAGTCTGCAAAGTGGCTTCACAGCAATACTTCAAGGCATTGCAGTGCCTTGTTCCAGCAGCACTGAAAGTGCTGCTGTCACTGAAGACAGGGGAGAGACACCGGCCGACTGAAACTTAGTGAAAATAATGCTTTTTCAATATCTGAGCACAGTTTGGGGTGCGGGGCGGTGTCATTTTTATCAAAGTGTAAAATTTATTGGCATCATTGAAATGCATAGTGATACACAGAGATACTTCTTAAATTCTTCAGTGGTTTGTAGTTGGAGGAGTGGGTTATATAGAAGGGCAGGTTATGCACGAGAAAATATGGTACTCATGTTTTCACCGGGAGTTGCAAGCTACTTGATGTGGTTTAAAAGCAACACTAAAAACTGTCTGTTTATTTTGATGGTTTGACGATTCTTGGTTAAATGTTCCAAGCACTTGTCTTTGAATTGCACGCTCTTTGGCACTTGCAAGGCAATACAAGCTTGAGCATTTCAGACACTTCAGAGAAATATGGAGGCAACTGTTTGACAGTGCATGAAGAGTCAACAAAACAAAAAGAAAAGACATGTTGGGCTCTCTGTTCACTGCGGAGTGCCACGTACCTTGTATGGTGAAGATACACTGCCTGAAGTTTAGAAACACAGAATGGTCAGCTCGTAAAGTTGGCTAGAGTGCGTAATTTGAAAGAGACACCACATCAAATCTGCTTCACTATGGGAAATCGGGGCTCCTGACATAAGATTCAAACTATTAAAGTGCTGCACTTTGTATGTTATCACGTGTGTAATACCCCTTTACGTAATACCCTCACGGAAGGGCCCTTAGGTGTATTGTGAATAAATAATAAATGTGCTTAGAAGACAAACATTGTGGGGTGAGCATACCTCCAACATTCATGATGTCAGGCCACATAATGCCTTTCTGCATATTACAGTTAACACATAAAATCTTGGTGCTTTATGATGAGAACTTACCCAGAGTAGAGTTGAGTAGTGTCAACGACAAATTGTGCTTGTCAGGGTGCACTTGATATATTCCAGGCCATGCAACAGTCAAAGAAAAGTGCGTGGAAGGTATAGTAGGCACAAAATGAATTGTGTACTGATGTTAGAAATAATGTCGGATCGCTCGCCAATATTTCTTGGTACACGTTTGTCTCCACGTTTGAACAACAAAAAAAAAAAACTAATACGTGTAGAAGACCCCTTGTTCAGGTGCTACCCAGTGGTGTCTCGTCTAATGAAGAAAACGAGAATCGCAAACTAGGCTTTGCAAAGAAAATGAAAGTGGGTACATGACAGTGACGCAGACATCAGCTACACTCGTATGCGATGGCAGTAATAAAAGCATTACGGTTATGACACAATGTTGCCATGCGCCCTTATTTCTTTATTTTGATGTATTCGGGTTTTATCTAGAAAAACTGTTAGTAGCACCGCTTGATGAAAGCCACTACACATTTTGAATCGCTGCGATTGTTTTAGACTGTTCTGCTAAGATTACATGCAGGGCGTAAGTAGTCAAGTTTATTTGGGAGCTTATGAGAGCGCCAGTGATAATGTAGGAATGTTCAGTCTCTGATGTATAAAAGCTGACGTGTCATGACCGGGTTACTGACGACTGATGATTGTGCTCAGTGCTATCGTGCTGGCACAACGACGGCATTGGCACAAATGTAGCACAGTAATATAATGGTAAGAGCATGAAAAGAATGCCAACAGCACAAGGACAACCATACTGTCACAATACACGTCAACAGTAATGTAATGGCAGGAATGACACAACTGTGTATGTCACAATAATTACAATAGAAGCACAATGATGAGGGCAATGAGTAAAGTTTAACGAGACAATGGCAGTGACTGTGATGATCCCTATGATGCTGTTTGCATGTCTTAAAACTTAAGGCTTTATACAGATTTTTGTGGCTTTCAGCCCAGGAACTGCAGCAGTGATAAATGTAGTGAACGTAATTAGGCTTGTGCGAATAGTAAATTTTAGGTTCAAAGTGAATTCGAAGCGAATAGTGTTTTGAATCGAATTCAGATGGTCCATATTGCTTATTATAAAGAAAAATAGGCATATTTGTCATGACCCAACTAACCAGCACAATATATATATATATATTTTTTTTAAATTGAAATGGCCTGTGCAAATGACATTCTTTTTGGTTCAAAGGAAGTGGAAACAACTTCGAATAGTAGCAGTATTTGACTTTCGGTAGAATGCAAGTGATAACCTGTAAAATACATTGTTTTAAAATTTACTATGCTTAGAGCATATAAGCCAGTATAACAAGCTTTTAAACTTAAAAAAAAATAATGAATCGATGTGAGGGTAACATGCTCATTTAGCCTTGAAGTAGGGCTTCACGGCAGTGCGGATTTCCCCTGGATTGGTGTTTTCACGGCTTAGCATTCTTTCACTGCAGTCAAACCACTTCTACAGGGGTTACATGCGGACTAATATACATCTATTCGTTCATTTTGAATACTTTGAAATTTCCAATAATTTAAATTTGAATCGAAGCGAATTCGAATACTGTGATATTCGTTCAAATATTCGCACAAGCCTGAACGTAATGTGTGATGGATATGACCAAAGTGTACTGAATCACCTCCTGCTTTCAGAGTGAAAGCGGAGTGACATGAAAAGTGTAAGATTTCTTTATTGAATCTGGAAACGGTTTCCAACAGAGCACTGCTTCCATGGTGCTTTTTGGGACTGGCAGATTTCACAGTTTCTCCACGAAGAATGTTCACTTTGAGTTGAAATCACTGGTGGATGTCGCAGGGAATTTGGTGGGCCTTGTAGAAATGTCACACATTCAGGACGTGTACTTGAACAAGCTATTCAAGCATTCAAGAATAGAATAGAAAGCATAAAACAACCATTACAACCAGCTGTGATGTTCACTGTAACAGGCATTGTGATATCAATAAAGCAAATGGTAGTTGTTGAGTAACGTTGTTCTGTTGATCTTTTTGCTGTTGCCTTATTGCAGTGTTTTGTTATTATGTGACCATGTGACAACTAGCGGAGTTACTATGATACACAAACAACTCTGGAAGATTGCAGATAGTAATAGAGTTATCTACAGCTTTTGATTACTGGATTGACCTGCAATGAGCCTTGGGTCTTGTTATGGTCAAGTTAATGTTCAAGATAAAATTAGAACAGAGGTACGATGAAAACGCAGACACAATTGCGTGTGTTTTGCCGCCTCATTACTTACAGCACATGTTCATTATGCATGTGCACCGACCTATCCTTTTTCTCGAACATATAATTGACAGTAATCCTTTAATTGGATTTCATCACCAAGTCTGTTTGATACCGTTTGTTACAGCCATTGTCTGGATGTAGTCTGAGCGTCTTTGATGTGCACTTGATTATTTATTACAGTGGGTATCGTACCCAAACAAGTCAGATGTTTGGGGGGGGGGTGGGGGGGACGGAGCGAAGGCTCGAAGCGGTTAAAAATCTCTGAATGGTTGTTGAGTAGGGGATGTCCCTGGAGCCGATGTTTTGACAAGTGGACTTCTCAGGGCTGCAACTGATGCTGTGACGCAGACAAGTCCACTGGTCGAAACGTTGGTTCTGGCAACATTCTCTGCTCAGCAATTGTTCGGTGATTTTTTTGTCAGCATGCGTTGTGGCCTCATAAGAAGTGCCTCTATTTCAATTTCTGTTAGCCGCAGGTAGGTTTTGCGATCATGGACATTCTGTTCCCATTGTAGCAGGAGAGTTTTGTCAGTGTCTCCCAAATCGTTGTGCTCGCGGTTTGTTTTAAAATTGCAAAACAGCCGCAGATCTCGCGAGCCAGCATTGATTGCATTGCCCGTCGAGTGTGCTCCGCATTTCGCTCAAAATGCCTGTTAACGGTGAGCACCTCCAAGGCCAGTGAATGGCCGACTGAGGTGTGGACTGTCTTGCCGCTTCACCATAGGCCGCGACCCGGGGGCAATGACGAATGGGTGCCCATTGTTCTTTGCAGCGCGGTGTCTCTCTGAAATGAAGGAAGATTTCCTGGAGCGACAAACAATGGCCTTTGTCTTTGACAGCTCCAGGAGCAGTGGTAAGGGAAGGCTTTCGATCGGACGAGAAGTCCTCTCCTCTCTCTCTCTCTCTACCCCCGTGTCTCAGTGCACGGATACCCCCCCCCCCCCCCTTGCCTACCCTTCTCCCTCCTTAAGCCACAATACCTTCGCATGGATATATGGCACCTCTCATCAATGCCCGAGGGTCGCAGAACTCTTTTTTTTTTTTGTGTTCCTTCCACCTGCCAGCCTCTTTCGATTTCATTTTGTTCCGTTGCTTGCGGTTGGCGGGATGGGCGGACGGCCACTTGGAGCTGGCCATCGTCTGCCACTGGAAGGCAGACGTGTCTGCAACTAGAAGACAGATAACTGGTGTGGCACTTGTTGCAACCCGATTGGCCGGTTTGTTGTCACTTTTTCTTGCGAGGCCTGCTCTTGCGGTGCAGAGGTGTTGAGCACGGTTTGGAGCCTGTTTGTTTGTTTGTTTTCCTTTTTTTTTTCTGTGGCAGTGATTGTGGGGCTCAGATGTTCAGACATGCATGGTCTGTCTGTGTGGTGTTGGGAACATCGAAACTCAGTTGGCGAGACTTTCCGGTGGTGTCTGTGGGCATGCGTCTCCACCGTACATGAAGTTTCGCCTCTGCAAGAATTCGCCGTAAGAACAGCTGACTGGTCCTCTGGCGAACTGTTGCATCGCCCTCGCATGTGGAGCCCAAAGATGCTTACATTCGTTCCATCACGATTCACAGAATGGGACTCCAGTTAATACTTCACTCGACTGGTCTGAAACAGATGCAGGGAAAGGCTTACGAGCCACCCATGAAGTGCTACTGGAGCAGCGTCTGGATATGAAGCACTTGGTATGCGATCATAACAGCTAGCTTTAATATTGCACAAAGCAAATAAGGCAGAGAAATGTGCACGCCTCTACCAAACAACCTTATCAACCTGTTGAAGAAAACACCGTATGCACCAAGAGGGCTGCATAAGTGGATTGAAAAATGCTTTTTTATGCGCTGCTAGTGATTGAAAAATTAAATGTCTCATATAGACATACTGATGTATTGGCCTTGCTGAAAGGCAAGCTTTACATTGGAGTCGCAGATTCCAGTGTCAACTTGCACCTTCGCTTGAAAAACTGCTTTTGGACCTTGCACTGTGGTCTCCAGTGATGACGCAAATTTGCTGCTGATATAAAACACATTTGGCTCATATCTGTTACTTGATCACAACTCCGGTGATGCGTGCTAGTTGCGTGTATACTGTACACTCCACTAACTTCAGCTCGAGCTAACTGACTTTTTTTTTTATAATTTGACCCTGACCAAGCAAATGGTTTCAAAACCACCATCTGTGAGAAGTTTGAACTTTGATTTCAAGGGTGCACATGCATGGCAACAAGGAAACGTGCTAAAAGAGGTGGACTAGAGCGTATGAGTTAGAAAAAGCCAACGTTGTCCCGACTTTGTTCCTGCCTTATTTCTTTTCAAGTCTCCGGAGTCTGCTATGGACAAGCATTTAACCATGTTCCTGTTACAGCCATCGCACACAAATTGCTTTTCATTCAAACTTGATACGCAAAAGACATGAGAAGCACTGTCTGTTTCTGCTCCATTCATTATTCACATTGCACATTGCCCGCCGGACATTGCAAGTCATTGCTCCACGTGCAGGTTCGGTTCTTCAAGCATCAAATGGGGGGCCAGCCAGTCAAACTGGAGCCGCCATACTACGGCTATGCATCGCCTCCGGATCCGACCCCAGCCTTGCAGCCGACCTCTGTGGGGGCGGGGTTACTGCGCGCGGCCAGCCCGAGCGAAGGGGCTCCACCACGCTGCAAGCGGCTGCGGAGGCTGCCCTCTGCTGAGGAGGACGCGGCCGCAGCCGGAGGAGGAGCTGGACACTTCTACGCCGGCCCCTGGCCTGACGTTGATCACGGTGCGCAACTATTTTTGCTTGACCTTGCTTCCGCATTGTTGATTGAGGGGGCCTGGGAACGGAATCCTTTTTCAGTGAATAGACGCTTACAGATAATCTTGAATGAGCATTCTCACGCGCTGTTGAAGTTGGAGAAGCTCGATCTTGCTGTTGACATTGCCTGAATTAGATATCGATTCCGGCTGTAAAAAAGCACACTGACAAGCAAACCATAGAGACACTCGCACACACAGTGCTACTAATTAGCATCAATGTTCATATTGGTAGTCTAAATACTCCACAGCACATTGGCACACGTTGTTCAGGCAGGTAAAAGCACACACACAGAAACCAAACACTAGTTAGAAGATTACTACCTAAAAACGCCAGCTGGACAAACAAAAGTTGCTTATGCAAGAGTTCTATGCTTCTTTAGAGATAGCACTGTCGACGGTGTGCTTTATGCATAAACTGCCCGATGCATTGATTCTTTCTGCCTCAACACTTGTGTGGATCACATAGTCCTTACGTTGCCCTAGGAGGATGGCACTTTCAAAGTAAGGATGCCAATCGTTTGCACATGTATGAAGGGCAAGAAAGCTGTAACATGGTGACCTATTAATATTACTGCTAATTATATGTAGAGGCAAAGTGGCAAGCATTTGCTTCCTTCATTAACGAACATTACCCAGAAGTGGTGAAGGCGCCGGCAGCGGCGGAACAAGTTCGACTATTTTTAACAAGCGTGAAACAGAATTTTCACTTTCCTGCCTCTTCAATGGGGGTGAACTAAGCCTCAGAGTCTGACTTTGAAGTGGGACCTAGGAGTTCCTGTGGCATTCAAGACATCTTCGTGTATTTTAACCTGGACCCTGATCAGTTGCTGCAACTCCATAAAAAAGATGGCACCTATGAAGTACGGGATACGGGAAACAGATACTGAAGTAATTGTCAAAATTTTCTTGCTGATATCTAATTAATTAGCATTTCACAAATGATTAAACTTGAAAAGCATATGTCACGAGGGCCTGTGAAGTATTTTTATGCAATAATGTCTGCCTACCTTTTATGATTAGCTCCTCCTTTTCTGTAGGAGTCCACATAAGCATTGCTGTTATCTCATTATGAAAAGGCTAGGTGCTCCCTTTACGAACGTTCTGCACCAATTAACTTATTTGTATATATATAACTAGACAGAGTACAAATGTGTCTCTGTCACGACTCTCCTCTGGAGCTGCAGTGTGTAGATTGTGCACGCATCAGTTTATTAGCAACCAACTTTATTAGAAAAGCATGTTTTGGCTTTAACAATAGGGCCTGTCCTTACTTACCAAGACTAGTGCATGTGATATCGAAAAGGAAGGTATAGTGTCGTGGGCCCCCCATATTCCACAGGTAAGTGTATATTGGATTCTTTGGCTTGATGCTGATGCATTTTATGGTCTAAATGAACGCTGCGTCACCTTGAAACTAGTGTACTGAAACTAGTGTACTTGTCTTTGAGATCGCAATTATGTTAAGCTAAAGGACATGCGTTTGCGCAGGAGTTCTTTGTCTCTTTGGTAAGCACATGGCTTAAATTACAAGTTTTGAAGAAGTATTGAGGCAACTTTAATGCAGACACCTGAAGCAACTATGTATGGAGGTTTTTTAAAGGTATCATGTTCTGTGTTGTTGCCTTACAACAGGCACCATGGCACATTTTCAAACAGTTTGTGGACTGTTCTCCCATAGTAGAGTACATGCAGTACTCTAAATTGTCAATCATTTTTCTGAACACACATTCATAGTAGGGCGCATATGGTACTCTAAAGCATTCAAATTTCTTCTACACACAACTTTTCTTTGCTAGACACAATATTAATGATAACTAACAGACAATGATGCCAAGGATCCCTGGCATCATTGTCTGTTAGTTATCATTAATATTTTGTCTAACAAAGAAAATCAACCTTTAAATTTACACTTCTTTCCTTCATAGCGAGGGTCTCATTCTCGCAAACTTGATGCTTTCAGGTAGTATGCGAGGGATTATTGGTCAGCTTCCAGCTCGTAATAAGATCACGTGCTACGTCACGCCAACAGGCAGAAAAACAGTGTTCCACACTCGCCATAATGGCTACTGGTGGCGCTGACTGACACTCCCACGTTTAAAATGCACATATATACCCTATAAAGGGGACGGAGGGATGACCGCCACTGTAGCTCAGTTGGTAGAGCATCGGACTCGTTATTCGAAGTTCACAGGTTCGGTCCCTGCCAGCGGCAAGTTATCTTTTCGTCCACTTTTCTGTCTTCACATTTACATGACAATTTCTACTAATAACATCTCCTACACTTTCCTTGGTATCATTGTCCATTAGTTATCATTAATATTGCGTCTAACAAAGAAAACGAGCCCTTAAATTTCCACTTCTTTCCTTCTACACACACCTGCATTTCTTTAACGCATTGTTCGACCAACAGTATGAAACCTGTTTTGTGGAGTCTGAAGATGACTGGCGCTCATGGAACACACGCACACACTCACACCGTCAGGCAGACGAAACACATGGACATTTATTAACTGCTTTTACAACCGCGAGTTCACCAGCTGAATTTAATACATAACTAGTAAACACGCTAAATAAGCAGATACATAATACCAATACAACACACAGACAACATAACACATACAAAATACCGCGAATGCGGCATTGCTGATGTCCTACTCGCCACGAGGGGTTGTGGGAAACGAGCCGCGGAATTGCCCCTATGGGCCTCCCGCGGAAGATGTCTGTCCTGGCCGCGCCACACCCCAAAGTGAAAAGGATGTCCTCCCTAAGCGCTCAAATATCCTCGCTTCCGCCAAGTGGTGCTACTGGCGCCACCGTGCGGCCACAGTGCCATCGCTCTCGTGGCGCTGGAACGAACCACAGTAACTACAACATGCGGGCGCCATGAGGCGATAAAGACTTTACAGGGAGTAATAGCACCTCCACATTTTCTGGAAGAAAATAGTTTCAGGCCATGGAAGCTGGGATTTGATTAGAAATTTCCGTGTGGTAGGTCGAGTTTTTATTGCGATAGCAATTGTACAGACATACATGACAGGTTTTTGTCGTCGCCATCGCCGTCATGTTCCGCATAAAGTCCAAATCGACATCATTTCCCCGTGCATTGTATGTTCTACCCGCGAGTGAAAACAGGCGAGCACTGGCGACGAACATGGATGAAGCGGAGATGAAACGAGCCGGCCATCCCTGTCGCACAGAGGGTGCATGTGATCACATCACCCCACGTGCAAGGCCTGGTGTCAATTGCTCCTCAAGCAGAGAGGAAATGCCTCGCCCGTCTTGAAGGAGCGTGAAAAGACGCCGGTGGAGGAGGGTGTGGGGCTGTGTTGCTCAAGTAGCAACTGTGAAATTTGACCATAAGGCTGTGGTCACGAGTGCTGGTGCACACGCTATCATGACAGACATTAGCAAGCAGCTCCTATACTATACCCCTCTATGTGCCATGCTCTCACCGCTTTGCGTTGTGAAGACAGACTGCACGCAAACTGCGGCTTTTCCTGGAGAGGCCGTACCTCCTTACACCAACGTAATGTAGAGTTATGCCCGATCGGATGCGAAAGAGTCAGCTGCTAGCCTTACTTGGTGTAACATTACAATATGTATGTTGCTACCATGTTCATTGCTTCGCCCTTGCAGTGAAGCTGTGATTTCCTGCCTTCATCGGCCAGTGTTCTAGCATATCTGGCGATTAGAGACCATTTGTTTATTTCTCATTTGCTTGCTTGCCTGTTGGTTTGGTTTTGGCTTGCCGTTTTGGAGGCGCCCTTGCTCCGAGGGCGAGTGGGTAAAGCGAGACTTTGTCGCCGTCTGGTGCGGTGAGTGTCGTCTGCTGCTGCTGCTGCATGCGTGTGTGGCCCCGCCTGTCGTCATCCACAGGACCCCTGAGCTCGCCGCATGCCAAAATAAAGATGGAAGCCTTCGCCCTGGCCCGAGCTGAACCCAAGCCTACACACCCAAGTGAGTACCGGAACATCATGGTCGGTGTGTTTTTCTGTTTTCTTTGGTTGGCATTTTTATTTTCAACGGTAGCACGCTGGGTGCCAGGGCTTGCTTAAGATAGTTGCAAAGACCCTGATCATGAGGAAGAAATTCGCAGGCAAAGAAAACGTCTGGCAGAAACTTTCTATTGACTAGTTGTCATATAATCCGGACATTTTTTAGAAGCTGCTTATTGGGCCTACACTATTTTTTTGGAATCAGCAACATAAACTAACACCGTTACAAGAGCTTAGCTCCTTAATGAGCGATACATTAAAGACTATTACGTGAACGAGTACAGTACTTAACACTAGGCTGGGCAAGTTTGTACCATAATACTGATCATAAACACTGCAGCCACTTAACACAAACCGATATAGAATCACCTCCATCCAAGCTTGATGCAGGTGCTGTAATGCGCATATGTCAAGGTTTTTTTTTTTTTTCGCATTCTCTGCAATGAAGAATTGCTAGTCATATGCATGCGTAAGCATGCACATGACTACATATGTAGTCAGCAGGAATACAGCAAGGAGTTTGTTTCGAGAGGGGTATGAACCACCCTCACCCTTGTGTGTTTGTGCGTGCGTGCGTGTGTGCGCACGCATGCGTAAGCATGCATATGTATGTGTACAAACTGCAAAAAATTGAACAGGGCTGAACCTCCATCCCTGAAAATTTTAAAGGGGTAGAGGGGTGGGGAGAAGATAGGGAAGAAGGATAAACTGTAATTTTACGAGAAAGTCAGTGTGCCTCAGTCTTGGGTGGTGCCCCCCCCACTAGGGCCTCACCGGCTACCACATCTCACCGAGCCTGTTCTAGGGTTGCCAGTTGGCTTCCAGAGTCCACATTCGCGAGTCGTGCCTCCGAAGACCACTCTCTTTCACCAGGGGGTGAATGGGGCTTAAACACCTGTGATAGTCAGTGTAGAGCACTGCACAGGCCTAGGCCGGCCCAAAAGCCAGAACCCGGGCTGTGTTCCAGCCCATGAGCTATGGGCTCTTGTCCGGCTCGAGCCTAAGTTCAGCCCATAATAGGCCTAGGTCTCATACATGTCGGTAATGGCGGAGGTGTGCTAATGTTTGGCTTTGTGGGTTCGTGGGGTTTAATGTCCTGAAGCGACTCAGGCTGAGTGATGCCGTAATGGAGGGTATTAGGAACGACTAACCCGAGACGCTTCTGATTTTGTCATAGCCAGTCGTGCTTTGCAACTGAAACATTTCAGGGGCTCTACAGACCTGGAATGTTTGACTGTATATATATCTGTGTGTGCGTGCGTGCGTGCGTGCGTGCGTGCGTGCGTGCGTGCGTGCGTGCGTGCGTGCGTGCGTGCGTGCGTGCGTGCGTGCGTGCGTGCGTGCGTGCGTGCGTGCGTGCGTGCGTGCGTGCGTGCGTGCGTGCGTGCGTGCGTGCGTGCGTGCGTGCGTGTGTGTGTGTGTGTGTGTGACGACGGCCGTGCCACGGCCGAAACGTAAGGCATAAAAGTATTGCTTTCTCGTACGTGTACCCGTTTTTTTCCTGTATATATATATATGTATATATATATCTTGAAAATTGCGGCGCATGGAGCATGGTCTCAGATTGTGGGCCGGTAGGTTTCTTTCTGGCCGTCCCAACCGCACGGAGACAGCGTAATTTCACGGGTGGGCATGGCCGACTCCTCCGCACTGTGCTGCTCACCACCGAGGCATCGCCAAGGCCTATACATGCGCCGGGTAAGCCGCCGCGCTTTTAGGGCAGCTTGGATGAGGCAAAGAAAAAATGGTTTCAGGCTACAGTATGATGTTACACTGGCTCAAAAATGACAGGTTATTATGTACTGTAGTAATGATCGTGTTAGAAACCGCACAAATACATAATGTGCATTTAACACGGTGTGCGCACAGCGGTGACATCGAAATGTCCTCTTAATTGTGCAGAACGCCAGCACCGCACCTACACAAGGTAACCGCTCAAACGCTCAGTTTAAGCAGCATGAGCGCAATACAAAGAAATAAGGTTCAGCACACGCTGGAGAGGGGCGCTAACTGAACCGACCAAGCTTGTCACTCGGCATCAGTCATGCTTTCTTCTCGCGATGTTGCCGCCGCCGCCGGGTCTGAAACAGCCAGACAGACCTGCGGCGAAGACGAGATCCGTGCTCGCGTAGCTCTCCAGCCTTTCGAAGACATTTCCCTCCCAAACTACATATACAGTAGACTTTCATTAAACGGAACCTGAAGGAACCAGGAAAATATGTTCCGTTTAACAGGAGTTCCGTTTACTGAGAGAGGAACAAGGGTGCACAATACAAGAATGAAACCAATCTTGTCAGAAGCACTTGTTCCGTTTAAGCAGCAGTTCCGTTTAACAGATTTCCGTTTACTGAGAGTCTACTGTATAAAAAAAAAACACTCAAGCACGTGCTGCATGTTATTCGTGAGTGTGCGGACCTGCAAATGGCAACCATACTGCTAGCGCTCCAAGCAGATGACGTCAAATGCATACTTCCTGTACATTTATTTATCTTTGTGTAAGTGAAATAACATTACCCTGAATGTTTTGAATATGTTTGGTGAACTTCACAGAGCTTATAGTGGAGAAATCTCAACCGCTGTTGTAAGAGTTCATTGTGTGTTGCGAGCTTTTTTTTTTGTACGGTTTAGGACTTGCATTGTGATCCAGGCTAGTCAATATTAACATCATTGAGATATACATTTATTTTTCTTTATGTAAGTGAAATTACACTACAACGGACATGTTTGAATATATTTGGGGAACTTCAAGCATATAGTACTCGAAAAATCTCAACCGCTTTTGTAAGCTTTAACTGTGGTTGTGACCTGTTAGGACTAGATGTTTTTGTTATAATTGCGATATCCATTTATTTATTGTATGTGCAATAAAATTAGTCTTTTTTTAACTTTTAGAGTGAAAATATTCCAACTTTGCATGCCGCTTTGAGTTCTTGAAGAAGCTTCGACAGGTCCTGGAAAGTCCTTGAATATCCTTGAATTTTAGCTTTGGAAACCTGTACGAACCTGGTCCGTGCATCCATCCGTCCGTGTATCTGTCCGTTCGTGCATCTGTCCGTCCGTGCATACGTCCATCCGTCCGTTCGTGGATCCATCCGTCCGTCCGTGCATACGTCCGTCCATGCATCTGTCCGCCCATCCGTCCGTCCGTGCATCCGTCCATCCGTGGACGGACGGACAGATGAATTTCATAAACATTCTTTGTATTGTTTATCATTTCGTCGATGGAGCGAATCAGCCTTCACTTCGTGGATCTGCAGCGATTTTTGTGGAGTTTCAGGGTCATATGGCAGAGATGGCAGTATGCAATGGTTATACACTTTTCGCTCTAGGGACAGTAGCAGATTGCCTGTCATGATCTTGGAGCGCCGGCCATATGCGCCTCAGCTCGTCCTTATCCTTCAATGAATTTCCTTTTCATGAGTAAAGGCTTTCCCCGTAGGAATATCGACCTATCTGTACAGACTCCTAGGGCTGGTCATCACTCATGAACTCTTTCACCATGCTGTGAGCGCACATAACTCTGGACACTGTATTTTATTATGAAACATCTATGTTCCAAGCTTTGGTTTGATGCACCTCCTTGGTCGGGCACTTAAAGTAGGAACCTTGGGAAAGAAGGCATAGAGAGAATTCTTTGTTTAAAGAAATTGTGCTTTCAATGACTGATATTTTTTGCAAGGAGGATGTTCAGGTACTGTAGATTGTTTTAATGCATCGCTGTGCTGAGAAGAGAGTCAGCAACCTGCACATTTATAGAGGTCACTCTCTGTAGTACAAATCACCTGGTTACTATTTTCTGTATGCCTCTGTAAGGATATATTACTTATGTGTAAGCATAACTCATAACACCTTAAATAGTTCACAATTTGGTCTAGACAAGACGGTCCTTGCTATGAAGAATTAATTCTGTAAAACAAAATAAATTTCTTTGGCATTGCTGTGATTTGAACCCCAGACCACCATGCCGGGGTTGACAGGTTTAGCTACTTTGTGCCAATTTGGCTACTTTCCTAGGTTGGTGGCAGCAGACAAAAACGTCTTGGTTACATGGCTACATTTTGGCTACATTCTTGTTCCCTCAATTTGAACCAAATTATCAGAATCTATTGACGTCTCAGTCACTGGTGTTCGTGTATGCTGTGTCAGAACATGGCAACCAAAGCTTGTTTCCTGCTCCTGAAATTGAATTTTGTGCTTGCATTACACAAAAGGAAAGACTATTGAAGACATGACTGAAAGTCGGGGGGGGGGGAATGGGGGGGGGGGGGGACTGTTGCATCGGTCCTCACTTTACAGACCACCTATTGCTGAATGCGACTTGCAAACGTATTTGGAAGTGAACAGAACCGAGAGTGCTCCGCCTGCTTCCAGGAAGTTCTGCACTCGTCGACATTGGAAATCAGATATCCAATGAACTGGTTGTGTTATTTCTTAGAATCATGCACAGACTGCAACTCAGAAATATTAACTGCTCGGGCTTTGTCATAATGCAAGAAACAGTTGTGAAAGTAACTGCACTATGCTTCAATCCCAGCAGCTGTGATTTTGAGCACACTCATGCAGTAATCATTTTTATTGTCGGTACAAAGCTCGTACTTCTAGTCCTCTTAAGAAAAGTCACGCAATACGCAGTACGTGTGTTGTATTTTGAATTAATAATAAACTGAACTGAAGAGAGTTGTTTTTGTGACAGCACTAGAAACTTTGTCATCCTGCACGAAATTAATGCTAAAGTCAAGAATTTAAGCTTTAATGTGAGGACTTATAATTTTGAATGCTTCTAGCTGCACTTATTTATATCTGTACTAGAAGGCTGTCTCATTTAATCATATAAATGTAAACTTCACAGTTGTTTTCACACCCCTGTGCCTACTTTTGAGCTACTTCTACTGCCCTTGGCTCTATTTGGCTGCTTTTTGGCTAGTTGTTTCCATTTCTTGGTTATACTTTGTTTTTTAGACCTGGCAACCTTGCCCCACGTTTTGTAGACGAATGTCTTGACTGTGTTGGCGAAATATTTCAAATAACTCATCTCCTAAGTTCTACAAGGTTATGAGAGGTTATAAGAGGTACTGCGGAGTTGTAGATGCCCTTCCTTTATCTTAAAATGTAAAAAAAACTCTCCTTACTCTGGAAACAACTTAAAGGGGCCCTGCAACACTTTTTGAGCATGGTCAGAAAATGCTGCCGATCGGTAGTCGAGGCTCCCGAGAACATGTGAGCCAAATACTATAGCGCAGCACGCGACCTGGAATTCACAATAAATTCTCAAAGTCAGCTGAAAATCGCTTTCTCTTCTCTCGACAAATGATGCTACAAGCTCAAAAATCACTCGTCACAGCCATTGTATCAGCCATTGGCTGATTTGAGCATGGCGCGCTCGGTCGTTACTAGGGCCGCCGCGGGAGGCCGCGACTTGTCCACGCGTGCATGCGCGATCGCACTCAAAAGCCGCGTATTCAAAGAAAAAAATAGAGAAAAGGTGCCCAACGTCACGAGGCGCGCGTGACGTATTTTCTTTCCCCGTGCCATCCCTCTCTGCTTAGCTTCCAGCGCTTTCGTCGGGACGAGAGAAGAGAGAATGCAGTTGCAGCGTGCGACAAATCTTTGTAAATCCGCTCGTACTGGATGGATTCTAAAAATTTTTCCGGTGCTGAATTCGTGAGGCAATGAGCTTTTTTAGTGAATGCATTCCCTGGCTACTTGAAAAAGTGTTGCAGGGCCCCTTCTTTAAGACCAAAATTTCTGCTTCGGTGTTAGTGACTGATAAATAAGGCAACTGGAAGTTTTTTCGGTGTGAGCGTTTGCTGTTACTATCACAATCACGAAACCGCCTATACCGTAAAATACCGAGCAAATGTCCCACCCCACGGCAACACATAATCGGACAAGATTTATTTGGAGGGGGGGCCCTTGGTCGCTCGTTGACCGAAATTCAAGATGGCGTGGAAAGACCCTCTAACAAGAATGCGCACCTGTGCTTCTAATGAAATGCTTTATTGAGCACGCATGAAATTACTGTTTTTACTGAACTGAAGGGAATCTTCGTGTGGAATTTCATGCGTTATGACAAGGGGGAAAGACGTTCTTCATTTGTTCCGACAATTTGTGACACACAACACAGAATGCAACCCCGAGGCACCACACTGTTAAAGTAATAAAAAATCGTCCACATATCTAAAGACTCTCAGAACTTGGGTTCTTAGGGAACCACTGCTGCAGGATTCTGTAACGGAGAATAGGTTGAAAAGAAGTTGCGGGAGGGGAGGAGGAGAGGGAGGTGCTTGCACGGTCATTGGCACATGTTTCAATTCTCCCGAAAAGGGGAAGGGGGCACTTGCTTAGGATTTTATGGTGGTTTTCTCGTTGGCCTGGCTTTTTTGGGACTGCTTACCACTCTGCTATTGAAGAGTATACAGTATTCCAGATCGTCTACTGTTTTTCTAAACCAACTAATTTCCGGTAGTTTTAAGAGCAGCTTACTACTCTTTGAGGGCAGAGACTGTGTTGCTCCTAAGTTGCCTCCCTTTCTCTCAGTCAACACGAAGACTCTTGTTATCTTGGGGATAGCTCTTCCATAGCACTAGGTGTGCCAAATCATTGGCTTTTTCTTCTGAATACACTGAAGCATGATTGCCAAAGTGGAGCGCTGGCTCTTTGTTAGGTCTTCTGAGACAAGTGAATTGGCAAGATTTATTTGTAAGCTTTATCGATTAATGCTAAGGAGCAGTTTGTTGCTGTGGCGTCAGGACTCATCAAAATGCACTCTAACAGAAAACACCGTGCCTGGCTGCAGCCTCTTTAAGGCGAAAGCCTTTAATGTCTCATGCTCAGGTCCGTCCATCCGTCCGTCCCTCCTTCCCTCCGTCCATGCCCTGGCACGGTGCCAGGTGGCCGCTGGGGCGCGCCAATGGACGCCGGTCGCGTTGGTCGTGTTTCGCATCGGTCTCTACAGTGCTCGCGCTTTGCTTGCGTAGCATCACTGTGCCCAGCGTGTTATATCATGCAAGAAGGGAGACGCGCGCATCGCTTTCCATTCTGACCAACCCTGTCTCAATGGGCACAGGCGTTTGCCGAACACACTTTGTAATTTACAAGGTGCCCTTCAATTTTTTTAACTTGTATTTATGGGTTAGTGCTCCATGTTATGTAGTGTTCACGAGAGAAATGCACACGCATGAAACACCAATATTGGCTGCAGTGTGAACAGATCTGCACATCCAAATACTGTGGCATTCAGATCCATTTGGCATCCACATACAGCATCCAGATACATACAGATTCATTTCAGCGTACATTCAGGACACGAGGCCAAAACTACGACTTATGCTGGGCTGTCTGTGTGCTTGCCGTCACGTTATGATGGGTTGGAGTGCATATTGCAATATCGCGATTGATAACCAGCATGGCTAATTCAGCAGTGCAAACAACTTGGACAAAGACATAGGAATGAGAAGATACGAGACGCAGCGGCAACATTGCCTTTACTCTTGCCCTACTGCTTTATGATGCCAAATTAGCCGTAAAGTCATACCAGGTTACCCATATTCTGCTTCTGATCATAGCAGCAGCTTCTAGTATCCTGGAAGAAATGATAAAATCATTAAATTATACTGAAATAAATTTATGTGGCAGAAACTTGGAATACAGAGAAGAAGCTAAGGGTGATAGGTGTGACAGACAGGCACAAAATAAAATGGTATGCGTAGCGTTTAGGTGGACAGGAGAGCTGTGTGGATTAGGAAGAAGATTGTGCATTCAATATCATAGTTGCTATGCGGGTCATGTAACGCTTTTTGCAGGTAACCGATTGTCAATTATAGCAGCAGAATATGTAACTAAAAAGGGGATGTACAAGCACAGCACACTAGGTGGTTGTTTGAAATTGGGAAGATTGTGGGCATAGACTTGGCTGGTGCAAGATAGGAGTAAGCCAGATTCCTGGGGCAGTCACCATGGCGGCTTAATGGCATTTTGCTGTGGAGCCCAAAATGTGGACTCGCTGTAAAATTGCACTGCAAACATTTCCACCTTGCCGAGCTTTCTATTCTACTTCACGGTCTCCGGCTATATCATCACTGAACCCCATTTTCATGCCCATTATTAAATGCGAAGCATTTCTTGGCGAACTGCAGACACTTTGAGCATTTCTATCTATGTATCTATCTATCTAGCCGCCTACGTCTGGGTTCTCTCGTCATCGCCTGTTTAACTTAATTAGTATGGGAGGGTAAGAGAGTTTGAGGAACATGATTGTGTAGTCACGAAATGGATAATGAGAAAATCCTGTCGCGTACGTCGTCAAACCCTTTCCTCCAGACACGTGTGGCACATATACCCGTATACTACGGGCCGCGGTATGCGGGTATGCACCACAGGTGATTGACAGTTTATATCTACCCAGGAACGGTGAGAATGGACATTGGTTATTTAAATGTGGCAGCACTAAGAAAAACTGACATCGGCAGTGTTGACCCGACGAGTGTAAAGAATAAATATCAGGGTCCCAGCAGGAATTGAACCCTAGCATTCTGCATGGCAATCAAATATTCTACCACAGAGCCACGCAGCCATGCAGCCACGCCTGGTCTCTGAACTGCTTTAGAAAAACACCCTGTCCAGGCGCAATGTTGGTGAAACGTCAGTGGTAGTTGCAGTGCTCGCTATCTAATTTTATAAACATTACATATGTACTGCTATGATACAGGCATCACGTCGGGTTAACATATTAAGCACCAACCATTGAAGTTGGTCTACGTAGCGCTATCTAGGGCTACCATCCTTGCAAGCACAAGCGCTACATACTAGTATCTTACCACTTCTGGTGTTGGTAATACCCATGTTGCTGTTGACATCGTTACGAAACTGTAAATTGGTTATCTGAAGCATATGTGGCTGTTCAACATATTTCTGGGTGTACAACATTTGTAGATATCTTTAGCGTCATTTTGTAACATTTCGCTCCATAAAAAATTACACCACAGTCACCTTCCTCGCGCATGCTTCGCATAACACCGATTCCTATGGTACATGGGATCTGCCGAATTTTTCCCAGATAAGACATGGTGGGCATTTTACTCTAGTATAGCAATGTACTTGAATAAATAAACAGAGGCAGAAAAATGAACTCCATCTGAAGTCAGGACAGTGAAACCTCGTCCAGTTGGGAACAGTCATGGAGGAATGGGGCAGTTGCTGACAAATGCGTAACGAGTCATTACAAACTACACTCCAGCCTCCACAAGGAAGCTTTTGATTATAATTGTAAGCAGTTCGCAATTGCAACCAAGAATAAATAAAATTTTGGTCTTTAGGTAAAATTCTTATTCAGAATTGTTAACTAGGCTTTTTGCATGTGAGGCCCAAAATTGGTAAATATATGCATTTCGGTCAGCACCTGCGACCTTTCTTCAAATGCTTCACAGCTGTTAAGCGCACCTCCTAAGGCCTCAGGTGTGATGCAGCGCTTTTCTTGAGTGGTCACTTTCAGGGATACGATCACCTCTGTGAGATATCACATACGCTTCATCGAATGTGACAGAGTTCATAGCAGTTTGGGGTATGCCATTGGCTGCTGACTAACTGCGTTGACTGTATTTTGTTAGGATATCCACATTACAGTTTTTAATTTGGAATCTCCTGTTGCACATTCATCTCCTACTAGTCTATTTAAAAGTTGTGCAATAATAAACTGACGTTGACAACGCTCTTCAAACAGTACCTAGCACAACAGCTTGGCACAGGTCCAGAAACACTTACTGTATTTACACGAATGTAAGTCGACTCCAATGTAGGTCGACCCCCCCCAAAAATCGCTCGGCAAAAAAAAAATAAATAAATAAATAAAGAAATGCTCTAGTTTTGGTTTCGATTCTAAGTCGACCCCCCCAACATTGGATTGTCAAATTTGAAAAAAATGGGTCGACCTATATTCGTGTTAAATACGGTATCATCCATAGATGGTGAAGCATTCGGTGCCTAGTCATTTAAAATCATCAACTGTAAATAGATAAATTGCGAATTGTAAGTCACGTTGAGTGATTGTGTCCCTAAAAGTAATCATGCAGCACTACTACTTGTGGCTTCTTTGGCTGTTTTGGGTGATTAATCACCAGAGAGTTCTAGTTTGTCCGCAGATTTCTTACCGTTCGCGGATGCCGGGTTGCTGGATAAGTGTATGGGAGCAATGACATAGTGATGATGCAGGGCCTAACCAGAAACACAAGGGTCTAATGTTGTAGCAACTTACACGTTTAAAGGTAAACATATTTGACAAATATTTGTCTGGCTGGGTAAAAGTATCCTGAAGAAAAGACTATCCAGCCAGGCTTAGTATTTTAGTTTTAATTTAAAAACTTACATATTCTATGTAACTGCTGTTTTAAGCATCAGTAGTGACGTGATTGTTAAATCCTAGTACATTCATTAGCTTCTGTCATTGAGAATACTGATGAGGGTGAAAAAAATTTTGGAGTCTATCGTAGTTGCACAACACACCACTAGATGTCACTGCCTACGAAAGGTAAAATGTTTACGGTATCCGGTGGTCTGTAAACTGTAGGAAGTTTACAATATCTGTAAACTGTAAGAAGTTTGTGGTGTTCAGTTATTGCAAACCGTAAGAAGTTTATGGACAAACCAAGACTATTATCGCAGAAGCCTGGAACAGTAAAGTTGTGATGGTTTTCATTTGCTTTCTCTTTGCATTGCGTTTCAGAGGCTCGAAGACTCGAGGTAAGACCCCCGAAAGCTCGTTGCACGTCCTGTTGCTTGCCATAGGTGTCGGGACATGCCGGTCATTCTCAACCGAGTGGATTTTATTTTGTCTGCTTCCATCCTTTTTCCCTCGAGAGATGAGCTGTTTCTTTTTTTTTCTTCTTGGACATCCTCACGTTCGAGGTGGTGCTACACGTGGTCTGGTATTGGTCGTCTGCATGCTAAAATATGCAAGCCCTTTTACGATGCGCCCTTTTACGATGCTCCCGTTTACCCCGCATGGTCTCAGTCACGCATCATCCCTGACCGGTTCCACTTCACGGGGGCTTGTCTTTTGCATAAGTCGATCCTGTCTTTCCTTTCTGTTGTTCTCTTAAGGTGAGGTGCCTGTTCTATTGTAAACTTAAAACATCGGTGATTCTCTCCAGCCCAGGGAACTTTCACAAATTTGTGTTGTATGTTCTCTTGTACACATCTGCGGTGTACACCGAGCAAGGTGGTGGCTATTAATAAGTTTGAAACACACATTTTTTTAATACTACACCCAAAAAAGAGATAACCTGCTGGTCAGCCTGTTCTTTTGCCTGTCACGATGTCAGCATGGGAGAAGCGATGTTGGTGTTTAGATTTTGTGCATACCTGTCTTTCAAATGATGTGTCCGCATCGTTACTGCCACGAGAAACTGTGTTCAGTGTCTGTCTTGACGTAAACATTTTGACAGCAGAAGTGTTGGTAAACAGTCCTTTCATTTCATTTTAAAACCAATGTCATGTGAGAAGTGATCTCAAAGTTTATATCATAATTTGGCCGCACGTTTCCTTTGTCGGCTGTACCCAACACCATTAGCAATGTTATGAAAGTTTGCCCCAGGATATTCGGCACCAAATTTCAGTGCTGAGTTTAGGTGTTATGGAAACCTACGAAGAGCAGAAAGGCAGTCACAGTGCATTGTGTCAGACAGAAATGCCCTGTGACAAAGTTTGTATGATGGCACATCAGGACGAATGCTGTTACAATGCATCATAATGAACTGCTAGGCAATGCATGCCATTCGGTACCTGCTGTGGCCTTTGTCATCTGGTATCACGAAGCTGTTTGTCACGAGGTGTTTCTGTTTGATACGATCCTGGTTTTCTTTGTTTCAGTGTTGCCTACGTCAAGTGCTGAAATGTTACAATATGTCAAATTAAGCGCAATTTTCAAGATCTTTTAGCAAAATGTGGGTGCATTGAAATGTGACTGTACTTTCGATTTTCCTGTCCGTAAACTTCCTCAACAGCTCCATTGAAGATGCAGTTAACAAACCTTTTGCAATTAGTACTCTGCAAACTTTTTGCCTTGCATATAAACTTCTGTGAAAAGGGAGTTATGACCTTGTATGGGCTAATGAAAAACCCTATGTAGTACCCCTCAGTGTACTTTCTAATGACTAAAAGATGAACCAAGTCTGATTGTGACTGCTTCTAAGCCGTATCTTTATTTCTCTATTAATTTATTTTCCCCATAGGTACAGATTGATTTGATTTATTTGCCATTGAACGGAGTCGGGCCTTTTTTTTTCTCTTTTCTGTTGCTTTAATAGGAGTGGCAGGAGGTGCGAGCAGTCCCTTAGGAGGGCCTCCACTAGGCGGTCCTTCGTACTACCTACACCCAGCGGGAAAGTACCAGGAGAACGGCGACACCTTCTCGGACTTCGTCAACCTTGTCTGCCAAGAGGCCCACAACTCCGGCACGCAGGTGCGCATCTGCCATTAGTCTGATCACACTATCACATTGTTGCATGAACGCTGCACGGCAGTGTGACCGTGATAGCACACCCATGTGCATTATTTTCATCCCCCCTACGCTGTAGTGCCAACAGGCAGGTTATGTGTGCAGTGAGAACTGACTAAACAGTCGTTCATTCCAAAGAAAAACAAGTTCTAGGCGCAGGACACCTAAAGGAACCCAGCGGAAAGCTTTAGTCTCATTAATTGCGGTTACGATGTCTGCAGGACCTCCAAGATTGACTTTAACGGCGCCACCCAGTACCGGCATACAGTATGCACCAGAGCACGCCAGTCTCGGACCCAGGCGGGCTGAACAAATAATCTCGCACCCAGACGCTGGGCCGGCAAGGCATGCATGTGTTGCACCAAGTAGACATGACAAGCTACAACTCTGAGGCTTCAAAGTGCGAAAAAGTACCCACTCATGCCACTTCTGCTTTAGAGAGGTTATTTGGGCACTATTGCATTGTCTTGGGATGCAAAAACAAGCAGCGCAGCAGGAGGATATTACTTGCGCTGTCTGCGACAATCCCAACGCTCTATGGGAATCGTGTTGGTGTGTTGTTTTGAGCTTCGCTGCCAGTGGATAATTGTTATCCACACAGAAAAACTAGGAGCCGAGTGACAATGCGCGAGTAAGTGCACTAACTGTGTGTATTCCTAGCGTGATACACACCTATTTAGCATTGCATGGAGCTGCGTTTAAGGCAGATGCAAACTTTGTGTGAAGGTGAGTGCCCGTTATCTTTCAGCATGTCCTTTGATGAAAATGTAGTGCAGGGTAGTGCTTTCAAGCACAAGCAAACTGTGTGTTTGCCACTTTTAATGTACTAGTATTAAGTTTTAGTGCTTTCGATGGCATTCGCGTCTTCATGACTACAAGCAGTCATCTTCGAATTGTAGTAAATGGTACAATGTTCCTGAACAGCTCGCCAAAACTTCGTGCCTTCATTGCAGTGTTTGGCGTCCTCAAATTTATATTTGGAATTTGGACACAAGGCGTCCGGAATCAGGAAGTTAGATTAGTTCGAAATGAGGAAGTTCGATTAGTTCAAATAGTAAAATTCCAGTGAAATATGTGAGTATTCGCGCACTCCTTTTGTTTACCTTTAATGTAAACAGTATTCGCGCCAATGTCCTTTACGTCACAGACGCAGGCGTAGCACCAGCTCAAACAGCTAAATTTTTAGCATGTGGTTGCACAGCACGCCTTCAATAAGAAGCAGCCGGATTCCGCCCACTTCAATATCAACTTTACTAAGAGCAGCATATTTTCGCTTGTAAAGGCTCATCGTTACACG
Source organism: Rhipicephalus appendiculatus (assembly GCA_030522465.1). NCBI lineage: Eukaryota > Metazoa > Arthropoda > Arachnida > Ixodida > Ixodidae > Rhipicephalus > Rhipicephalus appendiculatus. The sequence goes on from JALIZH010011892.1 coordinate 69,844, forward strand.
ATTAAAATCGCACAGATAGCTTCTAAAATGGATTGATGAACAATAATGCATGTGGTCCTCTCCGATTGCACAGTTTTGTGAGCGGGACACACGATTGTAAGAGTGCTCACGGAACAAAAATTATGTTCCACAAAACTACTCCCAAAGCGTATCAAATTATTACGCGATGCATGTTGAAATGATGAGTTTTCACAAACCTTCGTGCACAACTTGTAATATGAGGCAAGAAAACATCATTTCGCTCTTTAGCAAGCTGCATAACAACGTACATACCTGAAAAAGTTGCTTCCACAGCCTGCACAACGCGTATTGTATAGGTTTGTGCGAATCTTTGGGCACTGCGAATATTCGAATGAATATTACAGTATTCGAATTGGCTTTGATTGGAATTTAAATTATTGGAAATTTCGAAGTATTTGAAATGAACGAATTGGTGTTTATTAGTCCACATGTAACCCTCCTGTAAAGGTGGTTTCACTGCGGTAGAGGGGTGCCATACCGTGAGTACACCTATTCAAGGGAAATCCGCACTGCCATGAAGCCCCACTTCAAGCTTAAGTGAACATATTACCCTCACATTGATTATTCCTTTTTTAAGTTTAGAAGCTTGTCATACCGATTTCCTAAGTACAGTAAATTTTAAAACGTAACATATTTTACAGGTCATCTCTTGCATCATACCGAAAGGCAAATCCTGCTAGTATTCAAAGTTGTTTCCACTTCCTCTGAACCAAAAAGAATGACATTTATGAATGCCTTGTTTCAATTAGAAAAAAAAGTATTGTGCCAGTTAGTTGGTTCACGACAAATATGCTCTTTTTTTTTTATAATATGTGATATATACTATCCGAATTCGATTCGAAATTATTCAACCAAATCGTTATTCGCTTCGAATTCGCTTTGAACTTTAAATTTACTATTCGCAAAAGCCTAGTATTGTAGATATTGTGGACTTGAATGAGCAAGGGGTTCTTGATGTTTCAATGAAAACAGTGGAAATCTCCAGGCTAGAAAAAACGCGTAACGAGCTCTCCGGCGGACTGAGTTCGGAAGTTTGGTGTTTTGCTCTGTGTAGCGTCTGCTGGCATGGCAGCCCAGGAATGTTGCTTCGCCGCGCTTGCGGTAGATGGCATGACGCGCGATCCAAATATGGCAGCGCGCTTTGAATTTGCCGTGCTCTGGTGAGGTGATGACCTCACCTCCTCTCCTCTGTTCAGGATAGCCAACTAGAACTACCTCTGGTTAGCCCTTCTATTCATCCTATCTCATATCACTGTCACGTGTTGCTGGCAGAGATCTCGTTAGTCACTCAGCAATCAAGTGATTTGACATTGCATTCTCTCTTTTGGAATGTTCATGAAAAGAGGCAAGAGCGGTGCTTTCGGTATAGCGAAAAGGTAATTTACTAACACAAGAAAAATTGTTTTTCTTGCTAACCTTTGCTAACTATTGCTGTCCGTCGCAGTGGATCAGTGGTTACGGTGCTCGGCTGCTGACTGAAGGTCACGGGTTCGATCCCGGCTGTGGCAGTCGCATTTCGGTGGAGGCGAAATGGTGGAGGCCTGTGTACCGAGCAATGTCGGTGCGCATTAAAGAACGCCAGATGGTCAAAATTTCCGTTGCCCTCCAGTATGGCGTCTCTCATAATCATATCGTGGTTTTGGGACGTAAAACCTCAAATGTTGTTTTTATTATTATGCTAACCATTGCTGAGCCATCGCATAGCTAAGCATTGCATAACTAAGTATTGCTAGCCATTACTAAACCATTGCTAAGCATAATGTGGGCACTCTTTTTGTCACATGCAGGCCAGCCCCGATGCGGGAGTGCGAGGCAGCCCCTCCAAGCTTCCGCAGTTCTACTCGAGCTCCATGCTGCCTCCGCCTCCGCCAGCCCCAATGGCACGGCCCGTCGCCATCATTCGGTCTACTGGTAAGTGGTATTGCTCTGCGTTTGTCCACATTCTCATGTTAAACGGGCCCTCCAACTCTTCAAGCCGAACATGCTTCAACTCACATGTGCACCCATTGTTCCAAGAAACCTTCTTCACCCACAGTTGGCGTGCACCAAAGAAATAATAAATAAAACTAAATAAATTTTCTGTCTGGGGAAGGAGTTTGAAATCGGTCCGAAAGCGGGTGCCTTGAGTACTAGGCCATGCACCCATGCTTGCCCAATGGGAACTGAACTGAACACGAACGCGTTCTACCGACGACGCAAAAACCAGTTGTGGTGTAGCACACTAGCCATGGGCACTCTAATGAAATATTTCGTGTTAGCGGACTAAACACGATCTGCAGGACAGTGCATAAGGTCGATATCAGGAATTGTGCATTTCTGGAGAATTCTGACTTAGAGAAAATTTTATTCCTAAACCGCATTTACATGATTGCATGATGGTCATTCCGTTGAGCTGTTCTACAGGCTGACAAATGCTGGGAAGAACATGAAAGCTGCCATGCTGCTTCAGCATGAAAACAGCGTTCCGAGGACGTTTGCTACCTCTAATGAAACTGAACGCTTACTTTAGGAGAGAGCATTGGACAGTGCATAAGAAAGGAAGAAAGAAAAAGGCTCGCTCACACCAAGTTCGCTTTCCCCCCATTTCCCCCATAGGGAAGGGCCCCGAGTTTGTTTAAACATGTTTATTAAACGCTGCCAATAGGTAATCAAGGCTCCTGTGAACATGTGGGCTAAATGTTGTAGCAATGCAGGCTGCAGAGAGCTTACAGTTACGTTTCAAGGACAGCTGGAACTTGCTTGCTTTTCTCTCAGCAAATTGCGCCATCGACGGGCTTGGCTATGTTGACAGAGGGAAGGACACAGCCATTGGTTTATTTGGTGATCGTGAGGACATGATCAAGGTCTTGCTGCGCACTGCCATAGCTTCTTGTCCCTTTGTCATCCCCCCTGTGTAGCTTTTAGCTTGCTTGTCGATACCAAGGAAGAGAGAAGGAGCTGAAAGCTTGCAGCGAATCCCTGTAACTGCACTTGTCCTTGACGGATTCAGCACAGACATGGAGTCGCTAACCTGGAATAATTCATAAATAATTCACATTTAAAGGGCCAGTAAACAGGCTCCGACTCTTCTTGAACACCTCCCAACCAAGCTTGCTAATTCATGCAGAAAGCCCCGGCGATCACATTTAGCGAATATCAGTGTGCTGCGTGCCGCGCAGCTGGCTGCGTTTGGAAAAAAACAATTCCCACATCCCTCTCCAGCGCCTGACCAAATCCTCTTCGTACGCGAAGTGACGTAATCTTACCCATGGGCAATGTTATGCAGCACTGACTTCATCGATTGGTCCCTTGCACTGTGAAACGGCGCCTTTGCCCTGTGGCGATGCAGTTTTGGCTGTTTTGGCAGCGCAGTCTGCATTTTCATTTTCTTGTGCTGCCCTCTGCCATCTTGGTAGAGCACTGAGACTAGCGAGACAAGCAGTATTGCCAGAACGAAAGCCTCCAAGATTAACCCTTTCGCTACCGCGGGAAAAGGGGCAGTTTTTGCTAGGTGTAAAAAAAATTTTTTTGCTGCTAGATACTAATGCCTTATTTACATTGTTTTGTACCAAAATGTAGCTAAAAGAACGCTCTGTCCAATAACATCATTGTTGTATATACAGTGAAATCTCGATACAACGAATCTCAAGGGACCGCTAAAAATCATTCGTTATTTTGAAAAGTCGTTGTACTGAAAGTATTAAAAATTTACGCGAAAATCGTAAATGCGACAACGTCAATCGCCTAGCTGTGCATCCATGATCGCGTTGTACTCTAATAAGCGCGAATAAACAAACTCATGAAATATTACGAAACCAGCGCACATTTATTCGAGGAACAGCGCGATCTTAGCCTGATGGGTGCAGCTCGACTGCTGCGAGACGAACTCTTAGGCGTGGGCATCCTTCTTACGCACTTCAAGCATCGGCGTTGGATACCGATTGTTCGCGTTGGTTCGCGCGCGCTGTGTAAACGTCGTCTTCGCTCTCGTCGCCGTTTCCTTATGACGACAAATGATATGGATCTTATCGGTTGCCAGCTAAGCCGACGTGCATACTTCGTCGTCGCCACTGTGCGTAGTGTTCAAACGTTTGTGAAGCATGCACGGGTGAATCATCGGCGACTTCATCCCATAGGTCACTCGCGTCGCACTTTTCACTGTCGCCGCATTCCTTTCGTGTTGCTTCCGGAGCTCATCGTGAACGTACAGCCACCAATCGGAAGGCGAGAAAACAGCCGTGTAACAAGCGCACAGGTAAAGCTGCCCGACGAAACAAAGGCACGCGGCGAAATGCCGAAACCCGACGCGAAAAATAAGTGCAAGCGATGGTGATGGCGATAGGGCTACCGCACATTTGCTTAGGGCAGGCGCGAAAAGCAATACGCGGGCGTTCTGATGATGATGATAGCGGCAGGTACTGAGCTGGGCATTGTTTCTACAGCCACGAGTAACTTTTTGAAATTGCTATTCGTTATTTTGAAGTGTTATGGATATACAAGGGCAATAAAATTCGATACGTTATTCTGAAACATTCGGTATTCTGAAATTCGTAGTAGTGAAACAGTTTTACATTAAACTAATGGGCATTTGGAGGGGGATTTTTGAAAAATTCGTTAATCTGAAAAAAAATCGTTAATCTGAGGTTCGCTATAACGAGATTTGACTGTATATTTATTACACACAATAATGAAAAAATGTTTACAAAGAAAAGATTATACAGTGATTATACATTTAACACTTTAAAAAGGAGGACAACCTAAAAAATAATGGCGTTAAAAAAAAAATTCAAGATATGCAATTTGTAGCTTTTTATGTTGCAAAAGGGTTGTAGAGGTTTTGAAAATGATTGCCAAAAACTGTTCTTTCCACAAAAAAGAAAGTTAGTGAGGGTGCGTCTCGTGCCATTCTCGAAAGCAGTCCCTCGTCGGGATGAAACAAAGATAGACCCCGCATGGCTGACACAAAACGGCTCCTGGGCATAATCTTCGGAGGAATGAGGGCCCGAAAATAACTCTAAGGTGTTCCAATACAGATGAAGGCGAGGCAACTCAACAATTCCCATGTATATGAGGATTCAATACACCTCATCACTTCATCGGGACTGAAGTTCCTCCACGAACCGCCTCTTTCCGCGTACGTCTGCCTCTCTAAAATATGCATCCACGCATATTTGTTCGTGTAGTTGTGGATCATGCTGATCTGCTGTGAGGTGAAAAACAACTCGAAGAAATCGACGGCCCGGACAAGCGCCGTGCCATTACTCCGGAGCGCGCCGCCGACTTCGACGCCCGGGTTTCGTCTTGGCAGAAACTGTACATGCTTGACAGATGCCGGCAAGGAATCATGTCCGTAGGACGTTGAGACCCTGAAAATGAGTAAAATTGCTGTGAGTACACGTTCCGCGACTCGTAACCACTGATTAGACAACAAAATGTGCGTCTCATATTGAGCCGACACTCACCTGCTGGATGTTGCGGCTTGACTTGACGCATCCTCGTCATCCGTGCTGAAATCTGATGTGTCAACATCTTCTCCAGACTCACTGCTGCTGATTTCATCATCAAAATCGACTGTCGATGCGCTCGATTCGCGAGAAATGCGTCGTCTTTTGGGAACGTCCGCACGCGGTGACGACGCCATAATTGACGCACTTGCGCAGCTACCCGAAACTTTTCGCGGCGAGGGAAAACTTGCCCGTAGCAAAAAACAAACAAAACATCGCAGATCCCTTCGTGCGTTTCCCACTTTCTTACCTAGATGGCGTTAGGCGCCCGCAAACTGCGCAAGGGCGCGAGAATTCAAACTTGAAATGCATCGTTCAAATTGAACGATTTGAATAGGCGCGGTAGCGAAAGAGTTAAGAGGGACTGCGGCTTTACCGCCAGGGAATGAGTGCATACCTTGTGCACCGCAATTTCTCCCCGCACCGATACAACACATGTGACACGTGGGGGAAGCCTTGCTCGGTCGTTGGCTGTGCGCCGATGACGTAATCGCTGACGTCGTGTTATGTTGCCGAAGCGGCCGTTGTCACGAGAAAGGGCGAAGCCTACCCCTCTCAGCTGCTGAGAAGGATGGGAAGGCCAAACTAGAAACCCAACCAGTCGAAGTGGGTTGTTATACCCTGTAACTTCTTAATTACAGCACTTATTCGCAAAATTCTTGCAGCAGCATGTTCACATTGTAAAAGTGCAGTTACAGTCGCCGACCGTTTATTCGGACTCGGCGGGAACCGCCGAAAAGTCCGAATAATTGAGAGTCCGAATAAAAGGATGCACCACAAAAAAAAAGCACCTTTATTAGCCCAGCGGCCGGAAAAGCTTGTCAATGCACGTCTGCACACAAGCACAATCACAGAAGACCGAGTCGGGCTGTATTTCAGCCAGTGTTTGGCCATAACCGCAGGTTGTAGCGCTGCCCCGGCCTGCGCGTCATCGGAGTCGCTGTTCACCTACGCTGATTCGGGGACCCGACAGACGATCTCATCATCGCCCAACTCGGCGAAAGCTCCCAAATAACATCGTATTGAGGTCCGCCGCCTTCGAATTGGCGAATAATTGTGGCCTTTTTCGCCATCCTCAATGTCTTCTGGTTGCCGCGTTTCTTCGTTAGTACCGACCGCGCGGATGGAATGGGTGGCGTCGTAGCTGTCGTAGCCATTTCAGTAGATTAGCCCTAGCCACAAAACAACTGACAAGCAAACTTTCAAATGCCAAAAGGGAACAACATCAGGCTAGTTCGTAATTCCGTCCTTCCTTGGTCCGTTTCGAACGCGCGGCCATTTTGAACGTCCAAGCAGACTTTGAGCGTGGCTTGGCTTGGCTTGCTGTTTGGCTGTGGTAGTTATTCAATGGATACTCGGCTGGCTGAAGTCGAAAACGCCCATTACGAGTCGCCAAAACACATAGCCTTCGAGATCGGCATTTGTAATTTCTGCACTTTTACACTGATGTCCAGCCATACACAGTGCAACCTTTGAGTGCTGGCAACCTAGCGAAGATATTGTAAACACGTGTTCACGTGTGTAAACATCGTGGACAGCTGGTCATGGAGTTCGACGCCGCTCTCGATCAGCCAGCCGGAGTCCGAAATATCGAACGGCGCACCGCGGGGCATCCGAATTTTCGGTCGTGAGTTGGCATTACTTCAATGGGACGAGTGGCGGTGCCGCGAGGGTGTCCGAATAAACGGGCATGTCCGAATTATCGGCGTCCGAATAAACGGTCGGCGACTGTATATCTCAATCAGAAATTTTGGACCGCTAGTTTGGTTACTGGCCCTTTAATAGATACTGCATGAAAGTCCAAATGGCACGTAATGGGCAGTCCAGGTAACGAGCAAATCAGCCTACTTATTTCATGAGTGGTGAAAGCCTGTCAACGTGTTCATATGAGCACAGAGGCGACTTCAAATAGAGGCTGACTGTTCTTCAGAAACTATGTGAGCAACAGCTCTTACGACAATCTTTGCAACAGCCCTTGCGACAGTCTTTGCAACAGACTTTGCAACAGTGAGCAACAGCAACTGTGTGTGAGCTTGTTGACCATGATCGTCACCATCATCAGTGCAAACATCGAGGTAAATTCTGAACGGCAAAAATTTATAACGACAAAGAAGTTGCCCAAAACTGTGATGCTGGTTAATACGTAGGGGAACAAAAGCCAAATGCATAGAAATATGACAAACCACAGTATACTGTTGTTACAACTTAATAGCTTGGCCTGTCTCATGGTTCAGGCAAGGCGGTGTCTACTGGATTGACTATATTTCTCACTCACCGGCATGGTTGTCCATTCGTCCTCAAAAGAAAGACTAGTCATTCTGAAACCAATGGATTTACTGTGCATCTGATAGCTGCTCAGTTATTGACTTGAAAGAACCATGGTCAATTAATTAGCTTATAATTCTCCCGTTTCAGTTTTGAGGAGTCTGGCAATTATGGCAGCAACGTTTGAAAACAAATCTAATATTGTTCATTCTGCTTGACTCGGTGGCTGAATCAGTATGTGGCCATGCAGGCATTGCCTAAGTTATCAAACTATGTGCTCTTAGGTTTCCAAAATATTGGTCATCATCTACGAGGCCTGTGGCGTTGCTGCGGTGCTGTCTGCATACTGTATCTTGCGTATAACCCTTTCCTGGACACAACTCTGACCCCAACTACAACCAGCAAAAGAACTTTTAAATATCCTTCACATGTATTGCTGTAAAACCACCTTTTCGTGTATTAGCTTGAAACACTGTTGCAAAGTCCACCTTTTTGCACCGAAATTCACATACAATGGGACCCCTTTATAAGAGACACGCAAGGGGGAGCAGTTGCCTGTCCGTAATATGAGGTGTCTGTCATAAGCAGTGTACCAAGTCTCCATTTCTCCATTTTTTGGTCAACCCCTATTTCGATGTAGACACAGTGGTGTCTCTTATACCCAAATGCCTCTTACATTAGTGTCCCTTATGAAGGGGTTCAACTGTAGCCGTACTGCTGTGTTAGCTCAGAATTTTCACTATTTTTGGTGATGTAAGACGTAGGTGGTAGATCCTGTGTCCTTTTAATTGCTTCAGGCCCGAGCAATCAGCCACAGCCTCAGAGCAGTCCACCTAGCGTGGAAGGGGCTCGGCCAGAGGACAGTGGCCCCAAGGAGGACACGGCCAGTCCCGGGGGTGAGTACGGGCTTGATTTAAGTTTTGTTAAGTCTTGACTTTTGGGTTCAACCAGCAGTGGAACTTCAACCAAGATTCTCCCTAGGTATTCTGCCTGATGCAGGTGGCTCCAAAGTGAGGGATCCTGTTTTGTTTGCAGTCTCTGAGCACAGCGACAACCTTTTGAACACAAAGGTGATAGAAGGCCACCTCGGTGGGGAAGTGTTTATGGTGCTCGACTGATGACCCGAAGGTCGCGGGTTCAATCCTGGCCGCAGCGGTCGCGGTCGCATTTCGATGGAGGCGAAAGGCTAGATGTCTGTGTGCTGTGCGATGTCAGTGCCCATTAAAAAGCACCAGATGATTGAAATTTCTGGAGCCCTCTACTGTGGCGTCTCTCATTATCATATCATTGTTTTTATAGGTAAAAGCGCCAGATATTATTACAGTAAACTCTCAGTAAACAGAAATGTGATAAACGGAACTGCTGCTTAAATGGAACAAGGGCTTCTGACAAGATTTGTTTCGTACTTGTATTCTGCATTCCTGGTCATCTCTAAGTCAACGGAACTCCTGTTAAACGGAACATACCATATTTGCATGTAAATAACGCGACCGTGAATGTAACGCGAAGGGGGTACTTTCGGTCTCAGCAACAAAAAAAAATACATTACGATTACAACGCGAAGTGATGCAACCGTAAACAGCAATCAAAAGGTGGTAGCCCGCAGAGCTTTATTTATCTTTGCAGCCGTCAGAAAATGCGAGAACTACGTGCTCGCGCGATTATTCTTCCTCGCTGCTCGAGTCCTTATCACTGTCGGCAAAAACAGCGTCGTCGTCAGTGCTGTCCAGACTGTTGGAGAGGCAGCACTTCAAAAATGCCCGTGACACTATTTCTGACTGCAAAGCTTCCCAAGCATTGTTAATCCAATGTGCGACATCGCTGATTGATGCCGGCCTCACGTGCAAACTCCCTTGCCTTGATCTGCACAAGTTTGCCGTTGGCAGGCAGAAATCGGACGCGACGTTGGCGAACGAATTATGCCAGGTCCTCCTCGATTTTCGGGAAACGGCTGTTTTTGGGCCCACGAACGCCCTACGAGTTGGTGCGGCTTGAAAGATGCGGTCACGGCACTTCCTCCAGCCTCGAACGGTTGACTCAGTCGGTCCGAGACATGGTTCGAGATGCTGTGCTGTACTTGAATTCCCCTCTCTTCGGTCAGCAGGATCGCCCATTTTTAAATGCGGCGGTATACTGATTATGCCTGTTCATTATCACTGGCAATGTAGATGCAAGCGCAAACAAAACACGAGGAGCGAACGCAAGGCGTAGGGCAGCGAAGTTGTAGCAAAGTCGACAGCTGGGCTAGTTGGTATGGTTCCATATTGACAAAGCGCTCGTTGTGTCTTCTTCCTGGTCCTGTCCGTTGCGCTTTAAACAATATGGCAGCGAAGTTATTTCGAAATGATTGTTATCCACGTGTTGCCAGTGTAGCTCCCATGGTGCTAGTAGCACTAGCGGCACAATGCAATGGCCGCTGCATATCCTTGTGGCGCATGCGTCGACTGTGATACGCACGAGCGTTTCCGTACTGATCGGTGGTGCTTCGAGACACCAGGCAGGGATCAGCGCCATGGTGCCTTCCCACGCGCGATCGCTGGAAGTGCAAGTTGCAAGGACGAACATTTTTAAAGAGAAAAAAAAGACTAGGAAAAAGTTTGCGCTACCTTTGTGTCGGGAACCTAGATATAACGCGAGGCGCCTTTCTAACTCGTAAATTATAGGCAAAATATTCGCATTATACAGTAAACTCCCGTTAAGACGAACTCGAAGGGACCATGGAAATTTGTTCGTCTTATCAGGAGTTCGGCTTATCAGAAGTGCCCCCTTAAAAAGACATGCTAACATGCCAAGTGCATCCAAATATGTTTCTTGACAACACTGAATGGAGTAGGCTTGAAATTGGGTGGAAATAACCAGAAAAAGCATTTATTTGGCTCAACTTGATAAAAACTATGCCTTCCAGTAGAGCATTTACACGAATCTAACGAGCACCCGATTTCGCGGGTTCATAATAATGCCCTTGAATATATTGCTAACACATTTTAACAACAAGTCCGTAGCATGGCCCCATGTTGACAATTCGAAAACCATAAAAAAAGGGAGAGATAAGCACAATTTTCCTTCAAAGAATGGAAAATTTATTCTCCTAGCAGTTCATTTTTACATTTTTTTCGGTGAGCCTGGTTTGCTGGCTCTGATATCACTTCTGTATAAGCCTCGATCGCGTGCCAACAAGGCCAATATACGCTGAGCTGCTTAAGAAAGTGCGAGCTTTTCTTCGAGGTCCGCATATTTTCCTGTTTTCGGCCCGTAATATTTCCTGATCGACGTGCAGCTGAAGATCTCCGTTCGCGCTACTCACGGTCACAAGCCTCGGGCACACGAAAAAGATGCAACTCAGCTGTATTCGGGGTACAAAATAACCATTCTTTGTCGCGAGCTTTCATAATGGAAATGGCGCGTCACAATTTGCACTTTAATGGGAAAAGATACGACGCGCACAGGCCCTATGCGAAACAACGCGAACTGCACCCCATAGAGTTTCCTATACACTAGAGGGAACTCTGGCGCTAGTGTCTATGGGGGGCTGCAACACACGGCGCTTCAGCCAGCATGGGAATCATGGGTAGTACACAAATTTGCCTAGTCTTGCCTAGTCTTCGTTCTTTTGGCTGCGTGTGGCGCGAATTCGCTTTGCCGCAATACAAAGTTCAAGAAAGGTTTAGCAGTTATGCTTCACCACCTTCACCTTTTTAGGCTCACGAATTCAAATACGCTCACGAAGTTCACAACGGTCCATTCTTTTATTCGGAACTGAACGAAAACGCAACAATAAACAAAGCCACAAGTGCGTTCGAAGCCGGGAAGCACGAAGACTAGGCAAATCCGTGTACTACCCATCATTCCCATGGTGGCTGAACGATCGCAGCGCCAGAGTCCCCTCTAGTTAATTTTAGGAAACTGTATGCTGCACCCAACATGTGCTCGGCCGCCATTGTGGGAGGGCGATGACAATGCACCTGACCCCTCTGACGGGAGTGCTAACGTCCGCAAATGTGGTTTCGGTTTCGTACGCGATTGTAAGGCACAGAAAATTTTTGTTCTCGTTGTCGCTTTTGTTTGCTCCCCCCCCCTTCTGTTTTCGCCTCTGTAAACAGCGGATGAGAAAACCCTCGTAAGGGGCCCAAGGTTTTGTGTACTGCTTTTCTCAGTTGAGCTCTAGCGGGGGGACCAAAGAACGTGGGAGAATACAAAGGGACGCAGAGGCTTGGGTCCCCCCCAGCCATTGCGTCCCCAACTTTTTGTTGCTTTCCTTGCTGATAAAGCCGGCACTTTCCCCACCCGCATGCTGGGGATGAGCTGCCGGCTTTATGAGCTGCTATGCGCCGCCTTTCTTTTCCGCTTATCTCGCTCCCTCCCTCCGCGTCGCCATTCGCTTCGGGTCTTTGCGCCAGGAAGCGCTTTTTTTTTTTTTTTGCTTTCTCCCGTTCGCCTGAAGCCCCACCAATACTGCAATGTTCCTTGCGCAGAATCGCCAGCATTGTCGGTCACTGCGAAAGTTCGTCTTATCCGAAGAGACCTGTTCGGCGGTTCGTCTTAAGCGGATTTTTTTTGCATTGAGTCTATGGGAAACCAAACAAACGTTCCCATGTTGTTCGGCATAAGCGAGAATTCGTCTTAACCGAGTTCGTCTTAACGGGAGTTCACTGTATTCGTGCAAATACGGTATTTTCCCAGTCCCTTCAGGTTTCATTTAATGAGAGTCTACTCTATTACTATTATTACAGAAGTGCTGGAAACACTGCGTAGAAATCGTCAGATAACTTAAAATGCCATGTAAACTGGGATAGGGTGTTACGACTGTTAGATGAGTGTCCACATGGTTGAGCTCAATTATTTGATATATACAGTAAAAGCTCGTTAATTCGGATTTCACGGGACCGGAAAAAATGTCCGAATTAACCGAATGCCGAATTAACGAATGAACAGGAAAAACAACATTAAAATCAGGTTGGAGAAGCATACCTTTATTTGCTGAAGTACAGTAGACTCCCGTTAAGACGAACTCAAAGGGACCACGGAAATTTGTTCGTCTTATCAGGAGTTCGGCTTATCAGAAGTGCCCCCTTAAAGAGACATGCTAACATTCCAAGTGCATCCAAATATGTTTCTTGAAAACACTGAATGGAGTAGGCTTGAAATTGGGTGGAAATAACCAGAAAAAGCATTTATTTGGCTCAACTTGATAAAAACTATCCCTTCCAGCAGAGCATTTACACGAATCTAACGAGCACCCGATTTCGCGGGTTCATAATAATGCTCTTGAATGTATTGCTAACACATTTTAACAATAAGTCCGTAGCATGGCCCCATGTTGACGATTCGAAAACCATAAAAAAAGGGAGAGATAAGCACAATTTTTTTTCGGTGAGCCTGGTTTGCTGGCTCTAATATCACTTCTGCATAAGCCTCGATCGCGTGCCAACAAAGCCAATATACGCTGAGCTGCATAAGAAAGTGCTAGCTTTTCTTCGAGGTCCGCATATTTTCCTGTTTTCGGCCCGTAATAACGTTTCCTGATCGACGTGCAGCTGATGATCTCCGTTCGCGCTACTCACGGTCACGAGCCTCGGGCACACGAAAAAGATGCAACTCAGCTGTATTCGGTGTGCAAAATAACCATCCTTTGTCGTGAGCTTTCATATTGGAAATGACGCGTCACAATTTGCACTTTACTGGGAAAAGATACGACGCGCACAGGCCCTATGCGAAACAACGCGCACAGCACCCAACATGTGCTCGGTCGCCATTGTGGGAGGGCGATGACAATGCACCTGACCCCTCTGACGGGAGTGCTAACGTCCGCAAACGTGGTTTCGGTTTCGTATGCGATTGTAAGGCACAGGAAATTTTTGTTCTCGTCGCTTTCGTTTGGCTTTTTCCCCCCCGTTTTCGCCTCTGTAAACAGCGGATGAGAAACCCTCGTAAGGGGCCCAAGGTTTTGTGTTCTGCTTTTCTCAGTTGAGCTCTAGCGGGGGAACCAAAGAACGTGGGAGAATACAAAAGGACACAAAGGCTTGCCCCCCCCCCCCCCAGCCATTGCGTCCCCAACTTTTTGTTTCTTTCTTTGCTGATAAAGCCGGCACTTTCCCCACCCGCATGCTGGGGGTGAGCTGCCTCCTTTATGAGCTGGTATGCGCTGCCTTTCTTTTCCGCTTATCTCGCTCCCTCCCTCCTCGTCGCGATTCGCTTCGGGTCTTTGCGCCAGGAAGCGCTTTTCTTTTTTTTTTTTTTTTTTTTGCTTTCTCCCGTTCGCCTGAAGCCCCACCAAGACTGCAATGTTCCTTGCGCAGAATCGCCAGCATTGTCGGTCACTGCGAAAGTTCGTCTTATCCGAAGAGACCTGTTCGGCGGTTCGTCTTAAGCGGATTTTTTTTGCATTGAGTCTATGGGAAACCAAACAAACGTTCCCATGTTGTTCGGCATAAGCGAGAATTCGTCTTAACCGAGTTCGTCTTAACGGGAGTTCACTGTATATTGTAACGGTCGTCTGCTTTTTTGCGCAGATTCCTGCTGAAATTACAATTTTTCTTAACTCTTCCAAATAGCCAACAGCACGCAACCTGTTGGAAGTGCTCAGACTAACGTCCTCTAACATCAAAAGCGCCTCCGGGACTTCCTGTGAGGTTCACAACGTGCTCCGCTTCACGTTGTACTTGGTCATAACGTGCTGTCGCGATTCGCCGTTCTTCAGAGCTTCCGAAAATTTCACTTCAGTCGCCAAGTTCTTCGCTGCGCACTTCTGCCGCTTTGCCGGCGTTGCCATCACTGTAGCTCACAATGGTGGTGGCATGCAAACACGGTCACAACGGAAAAAAAGAAAGGAGAACTCCGCAAGAAGAGACGGCGCCGACAAGGCGCTGTGCCATGCTCCCGACCGGGCTGCAGAAATTAGGCGCCTTTTCCTTCTTCGAACCACAACCACCACCACCACAACACAAGGGAAAATGGCGTCGAAGGCGCAGCCAGCGCAGCCGGCGCAGCGCATAGAGTTTCCTACAAATACACTAGAGGGAACTCTGGCGCTAGTGTCGATGGGGGCTGCAATACACAGCGCTTCAGCCAGCATGGGAATCATGGGTAGTACACAAATTTGCCTAGTCTTGCCTAGTCTTCGTTCTTTTGGCTGCATATGGCCCGAATTCGCTTTGCCGCAATACAAAGGTCAACCAAGGTTTAGCAGTTACGCTTCACCACCTTCACCTTTTTAGGCTAACGATTCAAATATGCTCACGAAGTTCACAACGGTCCATCCTTTTATCCGAAACTGAACGAAAACGCACCAATAAACAAAGCCACAACTGCGTTTGAAGCCGGGAAGCACGAAGACTAGGCAAATCCGTGTACTACCCATCATTCCCATGGTGGCTGAATGATCGCAGCGCCAGAGTCCCCTCTAGTTAATTTTAGGAAACTCTATGGCGCAGCGGAGCGAAGAAAGAAGACGCCGACGTTCGGTGACGCCGCGATCGCCCTCACTAGTTGATGACAATGACGATGCCACTCAGGTTTCGGTTTCACTCCAGTGGTGCCAGCGCTGCGTTACCACACTTTCGTGTAGCGGCAGTCGTCAGAATTTGTCCGAATTAAGCGGTGCGGAGCTGAATCCTGACGAATTAACGAAGGTTTGGTCCCATAGATTAACATGCACTTTGGCCGGGACCAATAGAGCCATCCGAATTATCCAAATTTCCGAATTAACGGGTGTCGAATTAACGAGCTTTTACTGTATAACATCAAGGGATGGGAAAATTTGTTATATCAAGGGTGTCTCCCGCTGCTACTTTGTTACATAGAGGTCGCAAATACATGTGCTGCTATGGAATAATGGCGAGGAATAGAAAAATTTCGTAACATCGAGGTTCGTTATAGGCAGGTTTAACTGTATATAACTTCAGGGGATGGGAGTAATGTTTGTTAGCTACAGTGTATGTTTCATATTTGTAATCCTTGTAATTAGAGCTGTGCGAAAAGCAAAATTTTGGGTGCGAAGGGAATTCGAATATTGAAGTGTGAGTATGAATCGAATCGAATATTTTTCGAATATTTCTAGAATACTATTTTTTGAATACTTCAAAGTGAAATTGCAGAAAAAAAAAAGTTGGAGAGGATTTCTAAGCATATTCTTATGAGACAGCAACATGAAAGTGTTTCTTTTCGCTAGGTTGATGAAGCACTGGCGGGGTGGTGTTTCATAGTTGTCTTATCAAGAATGAGGCAATGCAGAGGCCAAATCATATTTATGTACATGATTTGGTGCAACCTAAGTGTTGCCGACAACACTTTACACGTGAAAGGCAAAGATGCTGTTTGCTCAGCCTCTCCTCCTCTTTCAACTTCTGTGGAAGCCCAACTGATGTGGTAGACAAGGGTGTGCTCCCTTCGAGTCTGGAGTTCCAAATGTGCCTCGTAGACGTCAATATTAGGCTTGTGCGAATATTTGAATGCTTCGAATATTCGAACGAATATTACAGTATTCGAATTCGCTTTGATTCGAATTTAAATTATTATAAAATTTCGAAGTATTCGAAACGAACGAATGGATGTATATTAGTCCGCATGTAATCCCCCTGTAAAGGTGATTTCACTGCAGTGAACGTGGTGCTAGGCCGTGAAAACACGTATCCAGGGGAAATGTGCACTGCTGCGAAGCCCCACTTTAAGGTTAAATGAAGATATTACCTTCACACCGATTCACTTTTTCAAATTTAAAAGTTCGTTATACGGGCTTGTATGCTCTAAGTATAGTAAATTTTAAAATGTAACATATTTTACAGGTTGTCACTTGCATTCTACCGAAAGTCAAATCCTGCTACTATTCAAAGTTGTTTCCACTTCCTTTGAACTAAAAAAAATGGCATTTGCACATGCCTTGTTTCAATTTTAAAAAAATATTGTGCAGGTTAATTAGGTCATGACAAATATGCCCATTTTTCCTATTTAGTATATATCACATATTTTCAATATGTGATGTATACTATTCGAATTCGATTCGAAATTATTCGACCAAAATCACTATTCGCTTCGAATTCGCTTCGAACCTAAAATTCACTATTCGCACAAGCCTAGTCAATATATAAGAACATTTGAAATTTTGGATGCTAAAAATCTTCGGCGTCCGATTTTTCGGACTTTCTGCCCGAAATTTCAGGCCCAAAACAGCATTAATTGAGCCCCCCACCTTTGCCACATCTATGATCTTCATGTTGGAACCAGCGTTTTCTCGAGTCAGTACATTTGCGACCGCAGCAGAGCCTGAAAGGCAGCTTTGTCGCAATACGAGAGTGTGGTGAAGTGAAGCATATTGAAAATCTGAAGGGGCCACTGCTAATTGAACATTGACTGTATTTGTCTTTGGGAAGTTCGAAGAGTTCGAATAGTGAGTGAAATTCCGATGTGAATCGAATAGCAAACACTATTCGAAAAAAATTCAAAATTTCAAATGTTCGCACACCCCTAATTTTAACGCAGCTCATGAGGCTCAAATCAGCCAATGGCCATGGGCTTTGGGTTTATGGCACGTTCATTTGGGTTTGTGGTATCATTTGTCAAGAGAAGAGCGAGCAATCTCTAGCGGACTTTGAGAATTAATTTGCACATTCCAGGCTGCATGTTGCGCTGTAATGTTTGGCTCATGTGTTCTCGGAGGCCTCGGCTGCAGATCGGCAGCGTTTTCCGACTACGCTGAAAAAGTGTTGCAGGGCCCCTTTAACATTGTCATGAACTAAAAGCTTGATGAATTTGTGCAAGCATATATTCACTTAAAAATGAACTTGTAGTAATTAGACTTCTTTAGATGGCTATTCTACTTATCCCTTTGAGACTCGCATGTTTGACATTAATTTTGTTACGTTTGTGTTGGTCACTATGAGCAGGTGCCTGCAGCGTTGGAGGCGACTCAGTCGTGACTGCCACAGTCCGGACTTCGTCGAGCCCCTTCCTGGCTAGGTCGACATCTGAGCACACCTTCGGCCACATCCACTCCCAGGGACAGGTGAGCGTGCTCTTATTCACATTCAATAAATTAGTCAATCAGTTTTATTTTCCCATCTTACAGCACAGATGGAGGGGTTGTAGATAAAAGCTGCTCAATCCTACGTCACAATCCAAGCTGGTTGCAAGTGAAATAAAAAAAAATCAGTTTCGCCACAAAGGTGTAGCAATGAATGCGATAGCAACAAATTGGAAAGTTATAAAAGTAAGGATAGCGGCTAACGCCATCAGCATCAGATCTAGCATAACTCAGCAGAATGCTGGCGTATGGAAACACCGCTGCTGAAGTGATCGAAGTGACTTTTGGAGAGGATTCCTAAGCATATTCTTATGAGATAGCAACATATTTCTCCATGCTGTCTATGGCTTCTGTGCAAACTGAGCGATGTGAACATACACAAAGGTAAGACGGTTCATACAAAGGTATGAACCGTCTACGTACGCCTGCAGGATAGGGTACATGTGACTGCGCTCGGCCATTCAATGTATGCAGTTCCTGCTAGAGCCATGCATCCCTCCTCCCCCCTCCTGGATCCCTCATGGGCCTTTTGCATGATGGAATATGGCTGGCATATTTCATCGCACATAGTATGTGTGGAGTAATGCTACTGCCCATGGACTTTATACCGAACCTCACAACGACGGCAAAATTGCACATGGAATGTCCATATAACACGTATGAAAATAAATTTAACTACTCAACTGCGATTCCTGAATAAAAGCCACTCCTCCTATCAGACGAATCTAAATAATCTGGAAGAGGCTCTATAACTGAAGGCAAGGTGTTGATGCTTCCATAAATGTTCTTGCACCAGCTTGCCACAACATCGTGGATTTCGACAATGCCTGCTCAGGCCTCAATAATCTTCCATCGTTATTTATCGCAGATGGGCTGCACTGTGTATGCAATCCAGAGACAAAACTTAGCGAGTTATTCCAAAACTTAGCGAGTTATTCTTTCACGATGACTAAAATGTGATACCACCAATACGGTGCTACGACAACCATGACATGTGCACTGCAGTACATGCTGCTATCCAATTTAAGGATTAGAATAGTTCTGTGAAAAAAAAAAAGTTCTTTTAGGGAAAGCAACGGATGCTGGAAAGATCACATGTCCCACCAATTATGTTATAGTCTTGAGCCAGTGCAGTTCGCTTGCATTCGCCATTCTTTGTGTCAAAAACGTTCCAAAGGCCAGATGAGTTCATGACTTACCGTATTTACACGATTGTAGGTCGACCCATTTTGTCTTAATTTGAAATCCGAAGTTGGGGTGTCGACCTAGAATCGAAAACTAGTTTCAGTTGTAAAGTCTTTCTGAAAAGGATCCCCGCGTATTGCCGCGAAGCTAGCTTTCCTGCACAGCTTTCAAGCACTGCCGTGAAGCCACCTTGGCAGATCAGAATTCGACCTTGTTTCCTTCGGAGACATCGTAAATAAATTTTTTTATGAAATGTGTTCGAGCTCTTTTTTCTTATTTTGCCGTGCGATATTAGGGGGGTCGACCTACATTCGAGTCGACTTACAATAGTGTAAATACAGTAATGCAACAAAAATATAACAAAATTACATAGACATTTTGCCACCTGCATAGGTGGCAAAATGCCTATGTATTTATGTTGTATTTTTGTTCCGTTAAGTTGGAGTAGATATTTTAGAATCATTCTTTGTGTCTCGACCTTCAGTGCTTTGTACGCGGAATCTCATGCATCACCGACTCACCTTAGCCTCTGCCTTAGCAAGATTTAAGCACAGCTTGGTCCTGGTTTTCATTGAATATGCGTAACTTACACAGACGTGTGCAATATTAATGAGTGGCCACTGAAGCTAAACTTTGGTGCTACAGTCTGCATGTTCACAGTCAGCTAGTCATTATATGTGTTTATCGTGTAGAAGCTTGACTGCATTCCATTCAAACAACCTATACAGTTTTGTGAATGTTTCACTCATTAACCTCTTCACCCTTTTCTAACTGCCTCTCTTGCCTCTGCCCAGCTGTTCTCATACCCGGGCGCAGGCGGGGGTGGCGCCACGCTCTCATCAACGGTTTTGAGCTCGCCGGGCGCGGGAGGTCTGCTCGCTTCCCCGAGATCGGCACGAACAACCACGACGCCTACACCTCTGCCACCGCGCTGGAACCCGCCGTTCATCGCGCTCGACGAAAACATGGACTACCAGATGATGGCGGGTCTTCTTCCCCCCAGCCGGTGCTCAGCCCCCGCCTGACAACTCACTCATGGGGCCACCCCACGATGACGGTAAGGGGGGCACGTGAACTTCATGTTTGATTCAACGAACAAAGCACTGATGTGCAGTGGCATAATTCAAGGGGGGGAACAGGGGGTCCTAGCTGACCCCCCCTTGTGTTCACGCTGGGGGTCCCCCTCCCCTAGATTTATCTGTCAAATATCATATTTCATTTACTTAACAGCTAAGGAGAGCGAACTCTAAGTAAAACCAACTCTGAAATGAGCAGAAATCAAGTGCATAAGTGAGAGCTGCTTGGTCCTTTCAAAAAGCACTGTTGAAAACGAGCTTTCTCAAATGCTACGGGTTACTTCTCATGTGCTGCAAATGTTTATTATGCTGGGCATTGAAATTCAAAATAGAGTAAAGCCTCGGTGATACGAATCTCGCTGGGCCACCAAAAATATTCGTATCATTCAGAATTCGTATCACCAGAAAACATGGAATATTAGTATGCAACAAAAGAAAGTAAGCGTGCATTTTCATTTATTGTTTTTCAGGGCCGCAGCAACGTCGCGAACAGCTCTGAATGATTGCGAGTAAAATTCTTACACGTCAACAATCACAATTGTGCTCGTAAATATGGGGTGCGTGCACGCGTATGTAATGAAGCAGATGTGCTGCGACCCGTGACAGCTAGTAGCTCTTTGCCAATCTTAGTACACTTTTAGTTTATTTAGTACGCCACGCACGAGTAAAAAGGGGATATGGTTAGCAAAGCGTGGCAGTGAGCTCTGCAAAACATGCCGCTTTGCAATTGGCTTGTATGCGTGCATGTAAGACTTAAAATCAAGATGCAGCGAAATACGATTTTAAAAAACGGTACGGCTCTTTGCTTCATGAGTGCTACAACAACACTACAATATCAGGCTGTTATTTGTGCACGTGGTGGGAGCGACAACATTTCACAGAAAAGTGTCGTCACCTTTACACTTCATTTTTGACAGCGCGATCTGAGTGTCAGCCAGATTGGGGTTTGAAGCTATTCACCACGTTCTCACATGTTCCCTTTCATGTTGCTCACGATAGTACATTTACATTCTCATGGTGGAATAGAAGGGAAATCTTTTTCAAGTGCTCATTCTTGCGCTCTTTGCAGAACGTTTCTTCTCGGTGGCCAGTGGAGAAGCCGAAGAGGCGTCCAAGCCGTCCTGAGCCATTTGCTCAAGGTGTTCCCCCCATCTTCCCAGACCCGGGTGCCAAGGCCAGAAAGACAAGACGTGTGGTTTCTCTTGTGATAGGCAGAGACTTGATTGTTGTACCATAGCCCTTTTTAGACATACCGCTCTGTAGCTCATTTTTTCAAAAAAGAGAGACACGAGTAAGGGCCTTTTTTACAAGCTCCACGCTAGAGACAGTTATATATATATATACAACGTTATAGCATATTATACACACATATTATATATATACTACGTATACACATGCCCCCATACATGCAAACAACACACAAGATAGGCGACGGCTCGTTGCCAGGCAGCATGTGTAGAAATGGCGTGCCAGCCTTCCGTTCTTCGTTTGCGTTACTTCTTGGCCGTAGACAGTTTTAGAGGTTGCCACAAGTTCAGAGTCACAACAACAACTACGCCTATGAAACTTCTGCTACAAATCTATGCAAACTTGGGGGGCCTCTGCCTTTAGGGCCGAGGCGCACCCTGCTCACGTTAAGGCAATAATTTAGCTTGGCAAAACACATTGTCACTTGTACATAGAAGCCAGCGGTGCCCAGGAAAAACATCCTGGTGCGCATCATCACGTTTTTCGCCGTTTCTCGTCTCTTCGTGGAAGGACGCGTCTTTCTTTTTTTTTTTGTTCTTCGTTTTTCCTTTCGTTTTACTCTCAGCTGCACACGAACACACACACACAAACACATTTGCGCACTTGCGTCTGTATATACGGCCATGTGTACAGCCAGAGCGACATAATATATGTGACACGCTGAGGGCAGTGGGTGGGGCCGGCGATGACGCCCGGGCCCTGTCGTCCAGCGCCGCTTCGTTCTTTTTTTTTTCGCCGCTGCGCTCTGGCGTCAGGTTAGTTTTGTCAGTGCCTTTTTGCGAAGGGCGGCTTCGTCCTCCGCGGCCGCGCAGTGCCATTGTTTGCTTGTCCCCCCCCTCACTTTCCCATTTTCGCCTGCAGAGGGCGCGCTAGTACAAAATATCCAGAGGGCGCCCCCTGCGAACCCCTCTGCCCCTCCCAGTTGAGTGTGTGTGCCAATTTCGTTTCTCGCCATAGCCTTACGCAAGGGGCGCTTGTCGTGCTCTTCTGCTGTCGATATACGCTAGATTAGACGTGCCTTTAAAGACGGAACGCGAGTTTCAACGCTGTATGCAAACGTCGGCACTCGACGGGCTTTCTGTTTGTGTCTCGGCAAGCATGCCACGCTCATACTTAAGTCGGTGCGCTCGTTTTAAAGAAACAAAAGCCCAAAGCCGTTGTTCTGTCGCCCGCTGTTCAAACTACAGGAATCTCTGTAGGGTCTGTCATTGCTGCTGCTGCTTTTTGCAGTTTTTAGTTGTTTTTTTTTTAAGTGTTTGTCTGGGCTTGGTTTTTTTTTGTTCCCACTGTTTTAGGCCTCACCTGTGTGTGTGGGTGGAGAGAGAAATGCACAAGGCTGCATAGTCTTCTGTGTGGGTTTACGGAGCACTGTACATCAAAGCGGATGAGCGCTTGCATCAGAGCCGTAGCGAAGGAGGAGGAGCCATCGTTTATTTTTTATTTTATTTTTTTTCTGCTGATGCATCGTGTGTTGGCTTACACGAGGACTTATTTCCATCAGCCAAAAGAGATGCTATGATCGCATGCTTTAAAACTTGTTATCTTCGTGCTTTTGCGGCCTTTCTTATTTCAGCGTTGAAAATGGTGCAGCAATGGGAACTGCAGCTCCCTAGTAGCACACATTATTGCTATAACGTTGCATCGATGTTGAGGAAACGTGTCAATGTTACATTAGCACTTGGTGCTATTAGGGGAGTTGCCTGGTAACCAGCTGCCTTAGTTGGGGCCGCTGTATATTTAAGGCACCCTGTATTTTTGTGACTTAATTGAACTGCACGAGCATCGCTTAGACAGCTTGTTCATAGCTGTGTTCTTTTACTCGTCGGCCTGTCGTAGCATCGGTAGTTCGAGAGGGTGTTTTTTTCTTCTCATTCCATCGCAACTCACAGTGCCACATTCATTCATCTCGTGAACAAAATCTATCGCAGAACGTTGTACAGGCTTAGTGATCTCTCATTTCATTGTTTTTCTGTAAAAAATCTGTTTTGTTCGTATTGTAGTGGCACTGCTACTTACGCATCTGTCATGGTCACTCTTTGATTGAGAACGAATTAATTTTTTTACTTAATTTAGATCACTTTTAACGAAGCACTGACGATCATTATGGGTTGCATTGGCTCAAGTTTCTTGACAGCTTTTTGTTTGCATACCTAATATTCATTCATTGCTGATGAAGGCAAATAGCAAGCTTCACAGAGAACCTGTCGGCGTGTTTCTATGCTTAATTACAGATGCTATTAGATGCTTTGTTAATTTTGTCAGACAAATGCCCGGAGTTATATCTGACAAAGCCCTTCGTGCCCACAAGAACGTATTCTTGCTTTTCTGACTGCCAAATTGACTTCTACGGCTTTTCTATCACGGTGCTAAACTGTTCCATTGGTACCAGTATGGTACCTATTGATGAGCATTCAGATGCTACAGCTGGTGCCTAGGTATTAGGCTGGTATCCTGCCATAGATGGTGCCCTGTAACCTATGACATCTGTATGTCTTCTGAAAACCTAAGCTCAAATGACAGTTTAGAGGCACCAATATCTACATGCACTGCTGGAAGACATTTTGCAATCATTCGGCACTGTTCAAAGGCCTCTAGGAAAACTGGTCGCTCCTCTAAGTTGTAACAATTTCTTTTCGTGCTACGCTGAGGAAGTTTTCTTTTTCAGCAAACTGATGCCTCTGAGAATGCATTCATCGAAGCAGAACCTCGAAGCGATCAAAACGCAAGCTTTTTTTGAGAGCACGAAAATTCCAGCTAAAGATTTTACCTTCGACTGCAGCCAATCGCTTGCCAACCGAAGTGTTCATACAGAGTGCTCGTTGCCAAAGCTGCCCAAGCCAAAACTGTGCATCAGATGGGAAGCGCACAATTAAGCGTCATGCTGTCATGCGCGTTTTCGCGTTGACTTCCACGTAAACAGGGATATACTTTTCCTCTACCTGCGGCTCTGGTGCAGGTCTGTGTCACGTCGATTGTGCAGTACGGTCTACTGTTAAAGAGAAGCGGAAAAAAACTGCTTTTCAATGTTTTTAGGAAACTACCCTTTCACATTACGGAAAATCTGGCTCCTACTGTGGAAAGATGTGTGCTGAGTCAAACAAAGGTGCCAAGAAAAGCATACATGGATGGCATTGATGTTTTGAAACTCTCATAGTGAGCTTTCCAAGACATCACCTTTTTCAGAGCATCTGCTAGGGACTAGTTGAGCGTCTGTCAGTAAAAAAGTACTACATTTTATCTGCGCATGTGAGCCTCAAACATGGCCAGTTCAGCCGAAATACGAAAAAAAACTTTAACCTTGACGTAACAGTGTTGAGAGTCTCGCACAATATTTTAAAAGTGAACTTTAAGATTCTTATCAATCAACTTATTGCAAAAGTAATGACGATAGTGGTGTCAAATAATTCTTGACCAGTCTAACCCTCTTTATTGTCTTTAGTGCCCTTTAAAGGATTCGCCAGCTAGCAGTAGTTGGCTGCTAATTAGTTCATCAGCATAAGAGCCTGAACATGCCAAGCTGCATTTTAATATAGTCGAAATACAAAATTTTTTTTTATGTGCTTATCTTGATTTGTGTTTCTGTTGAAAAATCTCACATAGTATATCAGAATTAGTGTGCAATTCTCGGTTATGGCACCCGTCATTTCCTGACGTTGCTTTGATGTACAAGTGTCATGACTGAATCATCAAGTCAATCAATGAATCAATCCTTTAAGAGTGGACCGTACTCTACCTGTCTGAGGAACCAGTGTCTGGCTCCAGATGTCACTGCCGGGGACGTTTAAGACTCTGCCAGCTTGTTTGATCCCTGAGTGTCGTAGGTTCGTTGGTGCGATGCAGATCGAGTGAACCTGTGCTTTGCTCGTCTTGCAAGTGGGTACTTCCGTGCAGTTGGTCTGTGCATAACAAGGCCCTCAACCCATTCGCGAGGAAAATTTTGTGACATTGCCCATTCACCAAGTGGCCCGTGGACTTGAGAGGTGCTTACCTTGCTGAAACATTTCTACACACAGTTATGAAAGATCGTTGAACACGGAGCGTTGCTGTAGCCAATGTTTTCGGCGCAAGGACTTCAGGTTATTGGCGCATTTAGTTCTTGCTGTATGACATTTTGTGCTACGATGACACAAAAATGCAGGAAAGAAATCTTAACATCGCCCGTGGCAAATAGAATATGCTTGACAATTTGCCTCAGAGTTGAAAACACAAGAAACCATTACCAGAAAGGCTTCATGCATTCAAGGTTTTCACAAATGCAGCTCAGGAGAGCATTGTATAATGTGAGGAAGTGCCCAGGTGACGTTGAATGCTATGCTTATGCTGTTTCACGACACTGGCTGCAACTTCCATATTTTTTCTTCTAATGGCATACCTCTCAAAATCGCCAGTGCAGCTCGGTGCAATTTGGGCGTAACATTGTCATTTAACACAAATCGGGTGCCTCGAAGTGTCCTTCTCTGCAACGAAAGCTGCGGTGTTTCTTGTCTAGAATTCGGACCATTGCTACAGGTGGTACTAAGAAGAGTGTATTGCTGCATGGCAGCCATGTTGGACTGTCGGTACGGACGTGGTACAACTTCGTACCATAAATGCTGCGGTGTAATGGCCACAACGAAAAGGGCGAGTCAGTTGCATTGAAATAACTTGGCATTACACAAGTGCTTTAGATTGGTGCCGCTATGTGCAGCAAACGAGAACTCATTCGTACGAACCATCCTGACAGTTTTCAGGGTGTACTGGTGTGTCCCTGTATCGCCGGGGCTCAAATGGTCTGTTTGCAATGCCAGTCAAGCATGCCGAGAGTGCGTGTCTGAAACCTTAGTGGCCATCGTCACGGTGTGCCATCCAAATCACGCGTGGTTGTTTCCCCATATTCAGTTTTGGCACCATGGTTTTCTGTAGTTGCTGTGATATCTATGCACACTGACGCTTGTAGTGCTCACGCTCAATCACAGTATGTGTTCAAAGGCTGCTTTTGGAACTGTGAGGTCGCGTCAACTTGCGTAGCAGTTCTTTTTTTTTTTAGATGGCTGTGCTCTTCTTGCTTTGAGTGACCGAACTTCAGTGAAAGCAGTTTGCTAAAAGGAATACGTTAGTGCCATCGTGCAGGCAAATACAGTAGAGCTGTGATACAGCAACCACTGATACAAGGAATCGTCGGACATAGTGAAAATATTTCTCTCTCATGTGCTTGTAACAATTGTCATATATAGCGAACGCTTTTTTATTCTTAATACAACTTCATTATGTGTTTTTGCTGCATAGCATACATTGTGCTTGTGCAGTGATTGCTGCATGCACTCTCAGCAAGCTTGACTGGTTATGCTTGTGGTGACTCGAACATAGATTTCTTTTTATTGCAGAAGCAATTAAGACTCACAAAGTAGTGGTCAAGACAACAGCATGTCCGATATTTCGGATTTTGTAATGCCCTTGAAGAAGAATGCTGGAGGACAAGCAATATCTTGATGGAAGGAGTAATGCTTGCTAGCTGCTGCGTGTGTGCAGTGTAATGGTGACCAGAAACCAAGGATATATTCGGCTATCATCTTATTAGCAATCAAGTGCAGTTTTAGCAAGATCACTTGTAATTGCAATGGGCCAGCTTGTTCTAATTAAGCCTTGTGGTACATTCAAGGAGCGTGACAAAGTCGTGGATTTACTTAAAATCACGCTTGCACTGACTGTCCATGGTAAGATTTGCTTACCTGCTGACTCATTTTGACAAGCTGTGGACCATTTCATTAGCCCTAGATGCTGACAGTTGACCTCAGTCAATTCCCTTGGGGATGTTGCATGACATTTGATAAATTTGCCATATTTTATTGATTAACTCTTGCCTTTTATCTTGTTCTAACTGGGATCAGCAAACACTCCTAGAGTGCCTATAACTTATATTTAGCACCAAACATTGGTGTTCTGATCACCATAAGCTGTGTAGACCCACCACAAAGACGGACAGACTCGTCTTCAAGGGCAAGTCGGGTTATGCAATAAAAAAAAGGAGGGTTGGTTACATAGTCAAATGTTTTTGTTGACAAATTGAGGTTTTATTAGTTGGTTGGTTCGTGACAGTCGGGCAGAATCTTGGAAAGGTCTCTCGCTGTTAGGATGATCTTGTTTGTTTCTGCGAGCTCGCCACGTACGGGCACGGTTGCAGCTTGAAGCAATCAAAAAAACGTTGAGCGCACAGTGTCGCGCGGCAGCCGTGTGTTTGTTTCTGCGAGCGGCTAGCTGCTTGACGGCCCCGTATGCCCGGTGGTGGAGTTTTTGTTGAGGGTTCTAGTCAAGCATCCTTGGAACGAGAGAGAGAAAGAGAAAGGGCTGACGGGGCCGGAGCGAGGCACAGAAAATGCAGGCGCACACCCCGCACGCGGGTCTCTGTTTGTTGAGTTTTGTTTGTTTGCTCCCCCCCCCAACATGTTTTTTTTTTCTTTGTTGTCTTTTTCCAGCAGTTTTTGACTGGATTTTGTACCTGTTGCTGTTGAGATAGCCAATAAAACCTTTTTGCATCTCCATGAACTGCTGGTCACTTCTCTCACTGATTCTAGCTGCAACCTACGGCTGGCATGAGCGTGCAAGGGTTCCCCTTCAGGGGTGGCGAAGGTTCATCGCAGCGCCCTCCCCCCTCCCCAATTAAGTCAAAGTATATGGGGGGCAGACTTTGGGCCCCCCCCTCTCCTTAGTGAATTGGGGGCTGCCCCCCCCCCCCTGTCCCCTCGTGCGCACACTTATGGCAGCTGGGCATTCTGAGAAATGTGCATGGGTGGTCGGCAGGATTTTATCAAAGAGAGGGGGGGAAGGAGAAAGGGGACCCGTTGCATCGTGGTGGGAAGGATGGATTGCTGGTGCAGCACGGGGGAAGGGGACAATTGCGCATTTTGTGCCGGCACAAAATGCGCAATTATCCCCCTCCCCGTGCCAAGCGTAGCACATTTCAATGGGCGTCGGCAGGGGCGCCCCCCCTGCCGACGCCCATTGAAATGTGCTACACTTGGCGACAACTTATCTTGACATTGGAGCGAAGGCTGGAGGCGGGGCCTCCGCGCATTCGTGTCGCTTCGCAAGTAGTACGAGTACGACAGCTTGCGGCTGATTCGGTTTCACTCATTCGCGTCGTTAACGCATTTAGAAAATTACATTCACTAAAATGTGAATGGGAGAAACAATTCGACAGTTAAGCGTACATTTAAGTGTCGTATTACGAGTGTATTTTTCTTGGAGAACTAAACCGCGTTTGCGGCCGCACACTGACCCACTACGTCATGGACGCCATTTTTAGCTTAGAAGGATTGAAAGCTGGGCTAGTTGGTGACAGTACCTGAACATTTTATTGCGATAGCAAATATATGGACAGTCTCGACGGGTTTTTGCCGTCACCGTCATATAGCGTATAAAGTCCAAATTATGATCCCCCCAGCGCATCGTACGTTCTACCCGCGGGTAATAGCGCGCGAGCGGGGGCTACGAACGCGGCTGAAGCGGAGATCAAACGAGCCGGCCCATGTCCGTCGCTCCGAGGCGCATGCGATAAGATCACCCCGCCTGTTAGACCGAATGTCGAATGCTCAAGAAGAGAGGAAACGCCCCGGCGTCTTTAACAAGCGTGAAAAGACGCGATGGGGGGGGGGGGGGGGTCCCTCGAGCAGGAACTGGCGACCTTTGATTTTACGGACACGGTCGTCGCTGGCGCGCGCGTTATCTCGCCATCTCGGCAGCCGACAGCGGGCGGCTGGCATGCCCTTCTACGTGCGGCGCTCTCAACGCTCCGAGAATGTGTGAATAGTGTCCCTGGAGCGACCGTATTCTCTTAAACCAGCGTTTTGTAGAGTTGCGTGAGATCGGGATCCAAAAGAGTTAGCTGCCAGCCTCACTTCGCATAACATTACAATTTGTTGCTACCGCATTCATTGCTTCACCCTTGCGGGGAAACTGACTTTTTTTTGAAACGGCGCAACGACGACACGGACGAAGAGAATAGAAGCACAAAGCAATGAACCATTTCATATGCTTTTAATATACATTCAGTTGCGAGCAAGTCAGCGCTGTGGTTTGTGCTTCTATTCTCTTCGTCCGTGTGTCGTCTTTGCGTTAATTGTTTCAAAAAAGTTCAACTACTTTAGAAGACAGGAGAGGCTCCGCCCAGATGACCGAAGCGAGAAATAGTCCCGCTAACCCCCCCCCCCCCCCAAAAAAAAAAAAGCAACGTCCTGCCATCGGTCGTTTGCGCGCGCTGAGCTGGCAGCAACAATGGCAGCATGTTCTCCGTCGGCGGGGTCACCGGCCGTCCGGCTCGTGACGTCACCTGAAGTGCGCGCCTATTGGTGGAGGCTCGTGTGCATCCGCCTTTGAGGGGAAAATGCCGCTGCCTTCTAAAGTTCATTGTTGCCATTACAGTAATTTACAGAAGCGCTAAATATGGCGTTTGAAAACACTTTAGTTCTCGCAATAAAAATAGTAAACAAGCGTGTTCACGTATTATAAACGAACGAAAATTGTTTGATATGTATATCAACTTCTTTTAGGAAAGATACAATGGCCGTTTATGCAATTTACTGCACGCGGAAAGGAGCTCTTGCAGGTTTCTTTACTGGATGGCACCCCCGTCCTTGTATCATTCAACATTTCGGAGCGTTGCCGCGCAGCGTGCGGCCGATTGCGCCGGCTTGCTTGCGCGTCGGGTGAGTCTTATACAGCATAGGCGGGCGCAGAGTTCCCCTTCAGGGGGGAGGGGGGAGGGGGGCGAAGGCTCGTCGCAGCGCCCCCCCTTCCCTATTAAGTCAATGTATGGGGCAGACTTTGCCCCCCCCCCCCTCCCCCTCCTTCATAGGTGACTAGGGGGGCGGCCGCCCCCCTCTGCCCCTCTCTTGCGCACGCCTATGGTATACAGTGTCTCGTTCAGTGGCGTAGCCAAAGGGGGGGGGGTTGGGGGGGGTTCAGACCCTCCCCGAAATTTTTCAATTTTGCTTGCGTATATATACACGGACACATACAAACGCACGCACGAACACACAAAGTATGGTTGAACCCCCCCCCCCCCCCGAAAAAAATTTCTGGCTACGCTCCTGGTCTCGTTGTACGTGTTTTTTGTTGCCACGAGCCAACAACTCGACTTTATGTGACAGTCTGTTACTGCGATGCAATAGAGAGCCGTGAAACAGAAAAAAAATGACGGGGGTTATTGCAGCATGCGGTGGCGAGTGCGAACGTCACCCGAAAGCTGAGTATCGTTCCATCATGGCGGACACCCGAGCGGTTATAGGTTTTAATGCATGCGCCCTATATATGGGGAGCTTTTTCTCTAGAGTCAGTATATTAACTCATGGGGCGTGCTATAAGAAATCAAATGGAAAGAAAAGGAATAAGGCACTCTTGCAAAGTGAACAGTAACTATTACAGTGATGTGATTTGGCTGAAGCCATTTTAGAGCAGGTTTTGGAGCAACCAAAAGCACAATTTGGAGCAGGAAAAAAGGCTTTCGGAGCAGCCATAAGTGCATTTTGGTTTAAAAAAAAAAAAACAGGCTTTTGGAGCAACCAAGAGTGTATTTTTGAGCAGGAGGAAAGTCTTTTAGAGCCGCTAAAGGCTCATTACGCAGTGCAAAAATTGAATTTATGACAACTAAAACCGCTGAATAAAATGGAGCAAAGCAGCATTCTGCGAAGGACCGGATACAAAACGGACCTTTCTTACTATACCGTTCATCCTGCCATAGAACTCCATGTATACGCCCACCGCTTACTGCGCAGCCCCCGAGAAAAAAGACCGGTTATTATGTGGCTCAGATAAGCGAGGTAACGACCGCGCTTCTCCGGAGGTGCGCTGGCCGAGGAGAGACAGCGAAGAAAACATTACGAAGAACGAGGGGATGCGGTGAGGAGAGTAGCGCAGAAAAAAAATGGGGGGAAAAGAAAAGAAAAAGATGCAATGCATATGCCGCGGCGCGAGGAAGAGTTGTCTAGGTGCCAAAAAAGTCGTTGCTCTGGCCGCTTGCCGCGCGTTCCGTGCGCGCGCTGCTCACCGAACGGGCACCCGCATCCACGTGCACGGTACCGCTGTTCGGCTTTTTGTCTGGAAGATGGGTACGTCGTCGTAGAGCGCAGGTATCGCGCGTGCGAACTCAATTCCACCATCAGTGATGGCGCTGTTCCCCAGATTTAAACGCTTTCCGATGCGGGCTTTCACCCTTGACACCAGCAGACGAAGCTTGGCAGGCATAGTTGTCGCGGTGACATGTTCTCCCGACCGCGAACTCAAACTTTGTTTTACGCGTGCTGCCCTTGTTAGAGCTCATGAGGGCGATCTCTTATGCGCCCGATCTCATGTTGTCAGTGCAAGCTTCCTGGGGCGGCATCAGCGGCATGCCAAGTTGCCCACACCCGCCTCGTCGGTAACGGCCGCGGAAGTGCGGTTTGGTGCCGAGAGCCCGAGACAACGAAAAGCTTTGCAGTCGTTACATTCCGGTGCGTGAATGGTAAGAACTTTCCGTTTTTGAATATGAAGCGAGCCCCATCGTCAACGAAAGCGGGCCGTGCATGTGCAACACTCAAGTAGTGGTTCGCGGTTGCACCATGCTTTCGACATTGCGCCTGGGAAATCGAAAGCATGCCGAAATTTGGTTGCTGTTTGAGGAGCTCTGAAAAATTAGTCGGTGACTGTCTCCAACAGCGCTTTTTTTCTTCTTTTTTTTTTTTTAAATGCGAATGCATTTCTTAGTCGGGCTATGTCAGGCGGCGTTGTCCGCGGTGGAGGAGGAGGAGGATAGGTTGAGGAGGTGTCCGCGCGCCGGCAGGTGTTATCTCTCCGCTCTCACTCCCTCTCCCATAGCAACAGCTGCGGGCGCCCGCGCTTATCCTCGCCCCTAGCAACCGGAGCATGTGGTGCGAGAGAGTGTAGGAGAGGGTAGGTGCAGTGCTTCGCCGCTCCTTCTCTCGCCGTTCGCTCTCTCTCCTCCCTGCGCCCCACTCTCCCGTCCGCTCGCGCCTCACTCTCGACCGTTCGCTGGCTGGGCGCCTCTCAAGGCGATGGCAGAAGTCGGTGTCGGCGCAAGGAATGCATTCGCATTTCCTCACGATTCCCTTCGGGGAGGGGGGGGGGGGCGCATTTTTTTTCTGTGTTGGTTTCGTTGGCACCGCAGGCCCGCGAACGTTTTTTAGTGCGTGTACTCGCTCTTCTGGCCACTTAAGTTATACGCGGACTATGATGTAATAGAAAAGTAGTCTGACCAGCACTGCACACGCGCGCGTGTGTTCCTTAATTTACGCGTACTCAAAGCCACTGTAGCATATAGTGTGCGCACGCGAGGACAGGCACATGCTGGGGCGTTTCCACCTCGAGAGATTAGTTTCGTTTTTGAAATATGAAAATACCAAGTTTGGCGCAGAATAGTGGAAATGTAGCAGGAATCGTTCTTTGGCGCAATCTGGCGCAATACGACTTCCCGCAACTGTTAGAGTCTCATAAGAAATCAAGCAGCATTTATTTCAGCAAGGCAAGTGAGAAAATTATCAGTGAAGTTAAGTACTACTTTTTGGCACAGTAGCAGGCATTCGCTTCGGCTCTGTAACTTCCACAGTGCTGTCAAGAAAAGTGAACTCTGTAGACAAATATTAGATGTCGCGATTCGCGACTGCTTGCAGCAGATTTATGGAAGCTAAACTATGAAAAAAAAAAAAGGAAAAGTTGGCTGTCAACCTTTGAGCATTTTAATAAATGATCGAGTCTTTATTTGTTACACCCTATTATAAAGTGGAGGAAGTCTAGGAAATAGTCCGCCGCGGTGGTGTAGCCGTTAGGGTGCTCGGCGGCTGACCCGAAGGTCGCGGGTTCGATCCCGGCCGCGGCGGTCGCATTTTGATGGAGGCGAAATGGTAGAGGCCCGTGTACTGTGCCATGTCAGTGAAAGTTAAAGAACACCAGATGGTCGAAATTTCCGGAGCACTCCACTACGGCGTCTCTCATAATCATATCGTGGTTTTGGGAACCCCAGATATTATTATTAGTCTAGGAAGTGAAAACTATTGCAATGCGGTTATGCGAATGCGTAGATATATAAATTTAGCATGAGGGAAAATCTTGGAGCTCTAGTTAAAGGAGTGCTGACACAAAATTCTGAAGGCGAGATAATATGTGGGATAGATTTGTGTGGACACACATGCATCATCTACGACATATCAACTGATAATATCGCCTAGAACATATTTAAAATCAATTTTACAGTGCGTGTCGCGCCACTGCACGCGAAACGCAACTTTAGTTTTCGTGTAAACAAACAGCGGCCACCTTCATCACGAAGGTGGCCGCTGTTTGTTTACACGAAAACTAAAGCGCAAGCAATTAACTCCCACTGGTTTGTCTTGGCTGCCACGGTCCTTGCGAGTGCTCTCTCCTAGCAGACCTTTTCAATGGAAAGGGGGGCTGGACTTGCACTCGAGTGCAAATGGTCATGTCCTTACCTCGGCAGCGCGTTTTCGGGGGGTCACGCATATTTACAAAGGCTCAGAGGGGGGTTACAGACCTTTCCAAAGACGGCTTCCTCGTCGCCGCCATAGTCCTATCTGGGCTGCGCTAAATAGGCGTGAGCCATGACTGCCGAGGCTGTGACTTCAGTCCAGCATGGCGGCGTTTTTTTTTTCTCTCTCCTGTGAAAAGGAGGCCTTCGTTGCAAAGAGTTGTCAATGCGGCGCTCCTATGCACGCGGTTTTGTGTGCTCACGTAGGGAGCTATGTTTACACGAAAACCGCTCTGGCTCCCGCCTCACTTGGCGCTCTCTGAAACCGAGACGCTATAAAACTGTCTCCAAGTAATTATCCGTCGCGTGCTCGAGCAAACGAGCTTTCCAGCCGTGGTGAGTGGATCTAGCTACCTATTACAAAAAAAAAAAAAAAAAAAAAAAAAAAAAAAAAAAAAAAAAAAACAAGATGCAAAATTTTTTGTGTCAGTGCTCCTTTAAGTAAAGTACTACATTCAACTATACATTCATGATACAACACTTGGTATATGTGGTAATCGCGCCATCCTTTGTAGTTGACTTAGAGGATTAATTCGGAAAAGTAAAGTAGGAGACTGGCCAACGTAGTCGCTAGAAGGAACAAACTGGTCCAGCCACGGGTAACGTATGACGTCAGGCAGCTAGCCTTGGCGATACATCCTCTGAATGGTGATATCCCTTTCTTTCAAGCTCTTGTGCAAGCAGGCAAATTAACTCCCATTTAATAAGCCATATCACTGCCGGAATATGCAAATTTGTGCTCTTAGTGGTGATGTATTCACGAAGGAACTGATCGCCACCACAGTTAAAAGCCACTGAGATCAACTACTAGGGGAATG
This sequence comes from Rhipicephalus appendiculatus, assembly GCA_030522465.1. NCBI lineage: Eukaryota > Metazoa > Arthropoda > Arachnida > Ixodida > Ixodidae > Rhipicephalus > Rhipicephalus appendiculatus. Next base: position 104,466 of record JALIZH010011892.1, read on the forward strand.
ATTTGGTTCATAGGCGGAGAGTACGGGGGGCCCCAAAGGCAGTGGCGGATCCAGAGGGGGGCGGTAGGGGCGATCGCCCCCCCTCATAAGCCTGTTTCAGGAGAGGAGAGAGAGAGGGGGGGGAGGGGACGCGCATGCGCTGTGGTGGTGTGGGACGCGGGAAGGGGGGGACGGACCAAACCTCCCCTCCCCAAACACATGCAAGCAAGATTAAGGAATGGAGTCAACCTGGGCGACAGACACCACCTGCCTAGCCATTGTTAAGCAGCCTCTCTGTGCTCTCGGCCATGACTCTGGTGACTGTAGTGGTGGTTGACGGCCTTATTGTACTACAGTGTTCTGGTTCGCATAGTGGGTGCTTCCCTACTTCGTGAAAGTGGCCGGACGCGGGACGCGGGAGGGAGGGGCGGACATAGCCCCGAGCATAAGATGCTTCGCATCTAAAATTACAAAGTGGAACGGTTTTCGCCATTAAGTGATAACTCTACAGCACAATCTGAATTCGGTTTTATGTGGCTGCAGAAGATTGTTCCCTGCCCACACTAAATGTGCAAGGCAAAATCATGCCGACACTAAAAAACAAAAGAACATGTTTTATAGTTTGCATCCAGGATCGCACCCGGCTGGTACCAACCGAGCGCCGCACCGCAACTCCATATGAGAGCCTCTGAGAAACCGCGACTATTTCACTTCACTGTGCTAAGATAACACAGCGATTCACTTATAACTTTGCTTCACAGCAACGCACCACGCGAGTGTTTTGCAACAGTGAATATATTCTAGTGACAGTGGACGCAAGTGCCGACAGTATTTGACTGATGTTTCCGCGAACAGAGCTTCAAAGCAAAGTCTCTGATCATGCCTGTGGTTGTTTCTTCTACTGTACTGTTGGGTGGCGCGTAAATTTTGAGATGGGTGCTTCTGTTTGGTTGCGCCACCTTCAGACATAATTTCACTGTGGTCACCGATATGATAGTCCTTCTTCCGGACAGCATCCAGCTTTCGCGCATAATGTGGCGTTCGCAGCTGTTTGCCTATGAGATGGTGATTGTTGTCATTACACGATGGTGATGATCATTTCTTGTTACGTATACATACACCTGGTTGTGCATGGAGCACGTGTGGACAGCTTTCCCGCAATATCTCTTCTAAAAAGAGCGTGCAGTAAGTAGGCTTCCCCGCTAGCATACCCTTGAAACAGAGAAGCACGCTTTCAAGGCTCATGAAAAAGCCCAGTTTGAGGGCGCTAATTGCGCCAAGCTGCGTGTTTTCACATAAGGGGTCAAATAAATGCTATAAAAAATGTTTTCGTGGTCTTTACGCTTCCTACATAAGCAAACACTCCTCCCCCCTACTCTCTTCTACCCTTTCGACGCTTCGTCGTGTCTTTTTCTTTCCCCTGTCTTTCAGTCTTCTCGGTTCACTCCCTCTCTCTTTTAAACGTATGCGTCTTTTTGGTGACCCAATTAGACCACGCCCTTCTTTTCCTTCATTATCACTCACTTCCCTATTTTCGCATTTACCCTCCTCTTCTGTTTCGGTTTAGGGAAAGGGTACAAAACATGTAGGTAGGCAGCACTACCTTCAAGAAAAGTCCGCTTGTCGAAACGTCGCCTCCAGCGACATCACATGTTCAATGGATATCGCTTCAAGATTGCATCTTGCCCTGCGCTTCTGCCTTATTTAGTTAACGTAAATGTGAAATTTTCATTCAGTCACAACCAGCATAAGGTGTGCTCGAACATGAATGATTGAGTTTTGTGCCATACGCAAAGCCAGCCCACGCAGTGAACGCAATGTGGCTTATCGTGATGACGTGAACACGCCTGTCGCTGCCTACGTAAGCAAGCAGCCCTCACGAGATTTCTTATTTACGACTTTAGTGCTGCAGCCTCCCGCGCGTTCGCGCGGGAGGCTCCCCGACGTGCTGTGCTCGGAGGCAGCTTTGCAGCTGTTGTGCCAGTTGTCACGTGATCACAGAGGGCGGTTGCGAGCTTTGGGCTGGGCGGAGCCTCCGCGCCGCGACGTTGCTACAAGCACCCCAGTATGTCGACGAAGCCTACCGTTGTTTACAAACATGGAATAGGTCTATACGGACGATTGGAGGGCTTAATTTCGTTACCACGCCTATTCAAATCGATCACCGGTGATTGACGCTTTGAATCGTTGGTTTTGGCATGTGGAATTTGTTTCTCGTGCACCCAGCACTGTTTAGTAGTTAGTCCAGCCACTGAAACTTTAGAATCAGTTTGAATTTGCCCATTTTGGCAACATAGTGATTTTTGACAGACCTTTGCGCGAACCAATGTGCGTGTGTTGTTGGGAAAATGCGCTTGACTGACGAACTTGACAGAAGTGCGTGCCGCTCGTAGTTATGCTACAGTAACATCAAAGCTCTGTAATCAAAAGGACTTTTACAAGTCGAATATCAAATTAAGGTGTCAGCTTCGCAATGTGACAGTGCTGAGCAGTAATAATTGTCTGAAATTTATGCCAGCTATTCACTAGAGATGTGTTGCTTGGAGTCGGGGAAGATTTATTCTGCAAAAAAATTATTTCCGAAGGTCCGCCGCATGTATAAAGTGTGGAGGTGGCCTCGTCAGCCAGTTTCCAGCAGCTTTGGTTTCGCTTGTATCGTTATATCAGACGCAGGGCCGCATCCAGTGTCACTAGTCGCTTCTATGGCGTCATCGTTACGTGCGCATGGGTGCGCAGCTGCGCCGCGAAAAACGCTGGCAGCTCGGAACAATGTTGGAACCGCACATGAATTGAGGGACGACGAGCTTTGAGTCGGAAGATGACAGCACCTCAACTTCAAGCTCTCATGGCGACGATGTTTTGCGTCAGCCTGGGACATTCGCATCCGTTCAGGGGTTGGTTTTGCTTACGGCCTCAAGTGGTCTCCTCCGCCGCACGTGCGTAGCTGCTGAACTTTGTGTCCAATCTTAGAGCTACTCTGGTTACGTGCGAGGTCCACACGTCGCTGGGGTGCGGTGTGCTGGCGCCGGCTGCAGAGCTTCTCCTCACGACAAGAAGGCCGCTGGAGCACATCTCGGCCCCGCGCTACGGAGCGGCGCGAGACATTTTAAGACTGTGCGCGATTTTGTTCATTCTTTTTTTTTTTCGATATATATGCAAAAATACAAATAAATATGCTTGGATGCATATTTGGAACGCCAACCTATGCGGAGAGAGGTGGCTCATGAAAAGACGTGACTAGTGAAGTTCATCGGACATCTGATTTATAGAGGGATTGTTGCCATCACGGGCATCCATATATATTGGAACACCTGCAGGCTCTTATCGTAAAGCAAAAAAACAAATATTTAATGAGAAAAGTGCACGAGTTCACCTGTGTCTCACGAAGAACCAAGCAGTGCTTCATCGCATGGCATGAGCAATGAGGCAGCACCTCGGTTCAGATTTTCTTTGTCTAGGTTAATAGAAACATCGCGCAGAACATTTATTATTTTTTACACTGTTCCTGGGTCATTTATCTTCAAAATGTATATTTTTAATTTGCTTTATTTTGAATGTTTTTGCATATATAGTGTTTTTTATTGCATTGTTTACCAGCTGGCAACAAGAAATTACACACTTCTTACATTTTTATTCCTTCCAAAATATTTTTGTTGCTCTACAATTAATATTTTTTCGGAAAGAGCATTTCACTGTGCATAATTAAGTATGCTGCAATGCGTGCTGGAGTACTTCTCAAACTGGCAATAACTTTCTTCCCGAGACATATGAAAAATAACTATTTTCTCGCGGTGACGAAAGAGTTCATCCCTGCGACGTGCTGCGTTGTACAATGGCATTCGGGTTCACCTCTCCGTATATTGTTTTCATGCCTCGATTTCACGCTAAAGTACTCATGATTTTCTCAATAATTGCCGAGTCCTGTCTCCTGTGCAACGAGTATCCAATTTATGTACGTTTTTATTTTTTGTGCTTCTTTCGTGCACGAAACATTTTAACCTGCCGTTTACTACTACCCCCCCCTCCCCCCCCCCCCCGCATCATTGCAGCGCTTGTACAGGCATGTTGAGGGCACCCGAAATGCCTGGTGCAACTCAACTTATGCGCGCGCCTACTTGAACACCCTCAAATGTGGGCTAGCAGTATGTTCAAATAAGTAAATAAATAAATAAATAAATAAATAAATAAATAAATAGACTACATATACGGGGCAGTTATACGTACACAGCAGTCTTCTCCAAAAGTTTCAAGTTAGGAACGTGCTGATCTGTGATAGCTCGCAGAAGAAAAAACGCGAGTCATAACTATTATTTCATTCGTGGAGGCGACGAGCTTTATTGTTCGCTCGTGGTTACTCGTTGTTAGTCGTCCTTTACTTTTCTATGGGCCGCCAGCGCTCTCACCTGCAATGGTGTAAAGCAGAAAAAAAATATTAATGAAGGTCCCAAACGCGTATCATTTGTTTTGTCCAATCTGAAAAATGTACGCAAAAAGAACAGCAATTAACAGTGCGTGTCAAGTGTATAAATTACAGAAGCTTGGCGAAGATCACTTCTACAGTTCTACTTTAATACAGTACGCGAAAAAACAAAAACAAAAAATTAAAACCACTTTCTAGCCGCCTAGGAAGGAAGGAAGGAGGAAAACACGAGAGAAGGCAGCGATATTAACCACGCACATGCCCGGTTGGCTACCCTGCGCTGAAGGAATAGGAAAGGGGGGACATTAAGATGAGAGAGAGAGAAGGAAGGGAGGAAGTGATCAGTAAATGCGCTTGCGTGTATGTACCGGTCACACTATACAAAAGTCAAAGGCGTTCACAAAAACCCGTAGTCCTAAACAAAACACACAAAAGTGTTGTAACTGCTTTGTGAGCCGACGAGCGAGGGGGGGCGGTGCTCCAGCAGCATCTGCAGGGGGATCCGCCGATCGTCCAATCGTCGCAACGCGTCGGAAAGTGTTCGTCTCTCAGAAGCGAATCGAGGGCAGCGGCATAGCAAATGATCGATGTCTTTCGGTGCCGCAGACCTCGCATGCTGCACTGTTGGTGTCTATAGCTGCATACGTTCCAGAACAATGTCCGACTGAGCAAACAATTTGAAATTATCTAACAACCTTTTTCGTTTTCTTTTTCCATTTTTCACAATTGCCATACCAGTGCGGCACCAAAGTTATCTGTTTATTGTAATCAGCGGACTGTCTTGATGGGTAGATAGCAAAGGAACAGATTAGAGCAAATGGAGTACGCGCTGTACGTACTGATACAGGAGCCTCAAGCTCACCTCTGGTAGCGGGCTGCGGTCACGAGATTTACACGCGTAAGAGCCGAGACAATGGAGGAGGTTGAGGCGGGGGTTTGGGGGTGGGGGGGGGGGGGGGGGTTTGAACAACATGCCAGCGAACGCTGCCATTTAAAAGGTCATTCCCATATCTCACATATGGTGGTCATTTATGAAGGGGATCTGGCGAAATATAGCTATACAAATATCCAAATTGTATAAGATCTGGACTCCGATTCTGAAATCCACGAGTGTATTGCAACCTTGGGCGAGTTGGTCTTGTTTCATGACGGCGTATATCGCAGCGCATGAAATGACAGAGTAGAGAAAAAGAGCGCTGGCCTCCAACTGATCTTTATTTTACAGGAGCACGGAATGTATATAATAACAACCAAGCTGTTAAAGCTGGCAGTAAGACGTCCGTTAACAAAAAGAAAACCCCTGTTACGCCGTTGCCATAGCAAAAACCGCCACAGCCGCGCGCCACCTGTGCTAAAATTTACCCCAAGGCGCCGCCGCACCGAGGAGCAGCAGACGCTGAGCCGTCGCCATAGCAACCGCCACAGTTTGTTGCACCGTGCCCCGGGGACAGTGATTTTAAAACATTCAGATTACCAAGCTTTGGGCGTGTTCCGGATCCTGCCGTCGCCGTCTCTTGGCTGCGGCTTCTTCGGCCACCACGTTGGATCCAATCGCCGCCGGCGTTGTGATGCCCGTGCTGCAGCACGACGAGTTGGGGATCAACCAGCGTCGCTGTGCTAAGCTTTGCGCAACTTAGTGCAATCATCCCACATTTTTGCCCGTCTTTATATTTTGATTCTGTAGATTGAAGATCAGTTGGCAGTCAGCGCTCTTTTCAGAGGGCATCTCTTAAAGGTCGAGGTAAAACGTCAGGTGTCCGCAAAAAAGCCCTCCGCTCCATTGCTTATCACCCGCCGTTGCTTATCAGCCACGACCACCGACGGAGACAGTCCGCGCCGCCGCCGCGCCGAGTCTCCTCGAAGCACGAGCTAAGTCTGAGCGACGAAAGGACCACGCTTCTACCGGGGACGCCACAACCAGCTTTGCACGTTAGTTCTGGCTTTGGAGTTTCGACATTCTTTCATGGTCTGGGACAGGCTGTGTATTCGACTCTACCTTGTCTAACTAGCATCAGCCAAGAAGGCCACATTAAGCACCTAAGATAAACCGGCTTCCCTGTTTCTTAAGCTTTACACAGCTAGTGTAAACTACTCCCTTTATTTTGTCTTCCTGATCCTTCTTTTCCCTATGTTCGCGCGCTGTGATGTACGCCGTCATGAATCGTAAATATAGTTTTTGTTACACTTTCATGTTTCAACAAACGGTGACCGCTGCGGGTGCCTCACGACAACAGCAACAACGACAAAATGCTTGAGACCTGTCAAGTGTGTGTAGCTTACCCAAATAAAGCGTCATTAATCTCAATGGGCGAGAAAATCTTGCAAATACCATTTAGCGACTTCTGAGAAGATTTTCTTTGTGAAGCACAAAATAACTGCTGAAGTTTTAAAGACGCCCACTCAAAGTCAGACTTGCCCGCCAAGTTCCTGTCTGGTGCTGTCCATTGCGGGTTGTAAGCTCGGCAATTACTTACTGAAAAAGGGAATAGCATAGCTTGCTCTGCAGACACTGCGCAGACACTGCCCTGTCTGCGCAGTGTCTGCGCGTTCTGTCAGCCATTCGCTCGAAAGCATCCCATAGCAGCCGCGCTGTAATACTCACGTGTAATATTGTTGAGCGCTAATTTGCCGCCATCGTCGCGTTCGCCACCGCGTCGCCCACTAGTTGTTCCTTGGTCTGCACCACAATGACGGTGTATGTGATCACTGCACCTGCGATCTGTAAAGAAAATAAAGGTGCGCATTCCTTGCGTATTTAGTCGATCGCTATGTCGCATTTGTTTATTTATTAACACGAAAGTGCTTTATGCCGGGGTTCACAGCCTTTAGTGACGTATTTCCGTCGCGGATATGACGTTGATAAAATAGACGCCATCAAATCAGAACAAAAAATTGTAAGGAAATCTTCCTCCGCCGGGAATCGAACCTCCGACTTATTACTTAACTGTATCAAGAATTTGGTGTGAAAAGAGAACGAAATCGATAGATGAGAAGAAATGCCCGAAAATGGAGACAAAGTCACGTCTTCCCGTATCGCGAGTGATGATCTTGCTAATCCCTGAATTATTTACTATGATTATATTGTTAAGGGGTAAAGTGGACACAGGCTGAGTAGCAGGAGAAAAAACGAGGAGAAAGAAGGGCTTGGAACAAAGACTGTTTTTTTTTAACTTTCACTTTAATTTATTTCAAGAGAAAGATTATAGTATTTGATCTGCATGGGTGAAAAACAATTGTTGCGCTCCTTCTGTTTTACGTAGGTTGTTCTTCTTTTGGTTATCAAAATTTAGTAATCGAAAAGTCTACGAAATTCATATAAATCAATTTTTGGCCAATCCCGTTGAGTGGGTATGAGCCATGTTAGAGGACACAACAACAACAACAACAGCAGCAGGAAGACTGGCGGCAATGGCCGCGAGATTAAAGCAGTGCTCAGTGTATATTTCTTGTTTGTGTTGAGTGACCGTTACAATATATTTAGATCTGCAGTAACGAATTGATGTTCTCTAAATAAATTTTTGACGTAACGGAAATGCAATGATGTAATGATGCTTACGTAAATATACAAGCTTTCGTGTTCCGAAGTGGTAATAAGACGTATTTCCCCCAAAATTAGTTAAAATGCCCATGGCGATCACGGTGCATAATTGATTTAGGCCCGTAGCCAAGAAGATTTTTCGAAGGGGGAGGGGGAGGCATTTGCTGAAGGCCTTGACTGTTTGAGAAGAACACCAATTCTCATTATTTATTTTTCAGTAAGACACCCCCCCGCTTCATCAAACTCGCAAGGAAGCGCCCCCCTCCCCCCCCACCCATGTTTTCCTCTGGCTACGGTCCTGGAGGAAGCGCTGCTCGAGGTATACTGCTGGCGATGAAATATAGAATTTCCTTGCCAGCAGGCGTCTTATGTAGCAATACCTTCTCACTTGAATTAGCAGCGAAATGTAAGATTCTTGTATAAGTACAATGCTGCTTAAAAGAGGTCAGATTCTGCGCATGAGCCCCAAAGATTGTGCTTCGTTTCCAGGGTATGCGTAGAGAGAGAGAGAGAGAAAAGCTTTTATTTATGCAGCAGGGGCGTAGCCAGAAATTTTTTTTTCGGGGGGGGGCACCACCTTGATTTCGGGAGAGGCACCTCCTTGAAATGGTCATTTTTCGCTCTGTATGCCATGGCGAAAAAAAATTTCGGGGGGGGGCACGTGCCCGGTGTGCCACCCCCTGGCTACGCCACTGTTATGCAGGCCTAAATTGGGTGGAGCCCTTAGTTGAGGGTCCCATTGGCTCGCGCCACACCACGTGTCCGCTGGATCACTTTCATTCACTCAGTGCAGCTGCTCTGCGCAAACGACTCATAATTATTTGCTGCCGCAATGATAACCGGGCACATTTCTCAGGAAAGTTGGTGCGAGCGATGAGGACGAGAACGGATAAGAGAACTTGCATTACATTTTAACGCTTTAAAATGAAATGTTTATTTATTGAACGTTTTAAACAGAATTTCTATTTCAATTAATGAAAGAAGAACAAAACAACATTTATTCTAACGTTCTGAGCGGGGACGCACCTCTGTAGGGAATGGTTGATCTCCAGTTGAAACGTCAGAATAAATATAATGTTTTTTACCCTGACCTTTTATTCCTATCCTTAACCGAATTGCCAAGAACATTCTTCAGAAACGCTCTCTCTCTCTCTCTCTATATATATATATATATATATATATATATATATATATATATATATATATATATATATATATATAGTTTAAAAAGATCAAGCACGTAGGAAAAATTGTTCCGGAAAGGACTGACATTTCGGTCGCGGGACCACGTCAGTCCTTGCCGGAGCGATTTTTGCCGACGTGCTTGATTTTTTGAACTTTCACTTCTGGGTCCTATGTTTGCACGTCATTGTATATATATATATATATATATATATATATATATATATATATATATATATATATATATATATATATATATATATATATTATGTGTGTGTGTTATGAAGAGTCTGCCTTCGGTTGCCGTAAAGAAACAGAAAAAATGTATACGCTTCTAAAAAACTGTTTTTTGTCAACGTTTCGATCGGAGACCGCTCTTCATCATGACGAAATTTACGAGGCTTCTGTGAGAAACGAAGAAGGAGACCCGGACCCGGACGTCTGGCTGCATCCAAGGTCAACGGAACAACTGAGCGAGCCAGAGCCCGTGGCTGTCGCTCGTGCCCGCCGCCCTTCTTCCTCCTTTATTTGTAACACACTCCCGCGGCCGGCAAATTCGCGGCAATGTTCGGATGCTCAGCGGCAGTAGTTGAAGCGAACATTTGGGAGTAATGCGCAAACGAGTGAACGGAGAGAGAAGCCTCTTGCGGTGAAGCAGGAAGTGCGAAGTCAAAGGTTGGCTTGGGTCCTAGTAGTCGGCAGATGAATGATGCCAAGGGTGGCTGTGGAGCTGCTGATGAGAATATTACTGGACCAGACTGTGATGTATCTGCTGCTGCTGCTGCTGCTGCTGCTGAAGTTGCTGGCGATGCTGCATCGTGAGTTGCTGTCGTTGTTGCTGGGTTTGAAGTTGCTGGTGTTCGAAGATTCGCGATGGTTCCCGATAATTTGCATCCCGCGGCCGCCGGGGTCACTCCCGCGGTCGGCAATGTTGCGTAGGCTCCAAGAAAATAAGCTTGAGTGAGTCTGCCAGGAGGTGTTACATGACGGTGATGGAGACTTTGCCAATGATGATGAAGCGTGGGGAGGTGGCGGCTTGTCTTGCGGGGGAAGTGGTTCATTCTCGTTGTAGTGTCCAGAGGGCTTCGCGGTAACGTTGTTTGCCATCTTTAGCCTTTCATTTTGAGACTCAGGTGTTCTTGCTTCCCTGCTTGGCGCTACTGGTCACCTTGACACGGGGCGAAAGCTCATACTCCTGCCCTTTTCGCTTCTTGCGTCGCTTCTTGTAGTAGGAAGAGTGATTTTGGTCTGCTTTCGTAGACTCGCGAGGGTTTCTGATTTGCGCACTCCTTGGGAGTCACGTTCATCCTCTGTTGCTGGCGTTTTATCTCCAGCTTCTCCAGGTGCAGCGCGCTCATGCGCTGCTTGACCACTTCGGGAGTCAGGTAGTCCTGAGCGTGTGCCTGGCTCGCAGGTGCATCTGATTTGGATGAAGACTGCAGGGTCGATGACAATTCCCCTTCCTCGCCCGACGAGGACGACGACGACGATGCCAAGGCATCCTGGTTCAGTTGTGCAGCGACCCCGCCAAGGAGGGCCATCTCGGCCGCTTTCGAAGGCGTCGGAGATAGGTTCACATGCACAGTTGTCGGCAGAGGAGTGTTGATGTCTGTCTGGACGTCGCCGCGGGATTCCCCCCGACGACTTGTGGTTCACGGTGTGTCCCGCTTCGCGAGAGTCGTCCTTTCCGCCGGTTTCCTGCATCATGTGCATGGCGTAGTGCTGGAGCTGTGCGGTGTAGCGATTGTAGATCCAGTGCAGGTCTCTGGCGTAAGCAGCCATCTTCTTGCGGTATTCGGTGGCGTCATACGAGGTCGTCGGGTGAATGTACCCGGTTGAGTGCGGCTCGTAGAAGCACTGCTGCTCACAGTACTGATCGTCAACTTGCTTGTGCTTGAAGGAAGACGAGCTCGAGACCCTACCGCCAGGATCGGGCTTGAGGAGCATGTAGGGCGAGAAGTAGGGCTCGGCGTGCTGTTGTTTCTGGGCCAAGTTCTGGAGGCATATGGTGCCGCGAGGCGAGCAGTATATGCGTTCACTCTCTTGGTCTGGGAAGTAGGACTGCTTTGGCAAGCCGCAGCTCAGGCCGTGGGAAATCGGGGCCTTGTAGTCAATGCGCGCGGTGCACCTGGTGTTTCCCTCGACCATCGAACTCTTCACGGCGTACCTTCAGGACGAGTGCTTGCACCGAAGCACCGTGGATTGCGTGGAAAGCAACAGGTCTTTCGGTGTGTACCCAAAACTCTTCAACTGGGGTGCGTGGGGTCGAGCTAGATTGTCCATGGGCTGGCACGCGGTGAACTGCGGTTTAGCGAACATGTCGTTGTTCTGTCCTGCATCCATAGTTTGCTCCCGACGAAGGAAGGCTTTTGGGATGTCGACAGACACGTGGGAGCCCACCCGTGTAGCCTGGACTTGTGCAATGGGTGAGACCGACGCTGCAGTCGACGCTGGAATGGCGGCGTGCTGTGGCTTCGAAGCTACGCTCGGGATGTCCAGCTTGGGCAAGCCGATGCGACATACGAGCGTTTGAGTCGGGAGGTCGGGCGAAAGCGAAGTCACGGCCTGTTGCGATGTCGCGGCGAGAGAAGTCGGGGGCCCGGGTGAAGGCGATGTCGCGGCCTGGTGCGACATCACGGCGAGAGAAGTCGAGAGGTCGGTCGGCGGCGGAGTCCTGGCCCGCTGCGACATCGAGGCGAGAGGAGTCGAAGAGCCGGTCGACGGCGAAGTCCTGGCCCGCTGCGACATCGAGGCGAGAGGAGTCGGGGTTTTGGACGAAGGCGATGTCGCGGCCTGCAGCGACATCGAGGCGAGAGAAGTCGGGGGTTCGGGCGAAAGCGAAGTCCTGGCCCGCGGCGACATCGAGGCGAGAGGAGTCGAAGGGCCGGTCGACGGCGAAGTCGCGGTACGCTGCGATGTGAATACGAGAGGCTCACTGGGTGGAGTGGTTGTGACGGCGACGAATACGGATGGGGTTGGGGGCCGCGGCTCGGTTGCGCGGCGAGCTCTCCCTTGAGCGGAGATGACTTTGTCCTCGAAGTCGCTGGCGGTGGTCAAGTCTGCCTCCAACTCTTCGTAGTGAAGAGCAGCCTGGATATCGTTGTTCAAGACGTCGAGTTTGGCGTTCTTCGCCACGATTAGGGCGAGCAGTTCCTGGAGCCTCTCCGCCGGGGTCGACGACTGTGCAAGCAGGGCGTCGAGCGTCGAGATGTGTTGGGTGATGACCTTTCGGACGAAGCGGCGATGTGTACGGAGTTGATCCATAGTCGAAAGTCGAGGGCCAGACGACCGGGTGGGTTTCGGCACCAGAACGAAGTGTGAGAAACGAAGAAGGAGACCCGGACCCGGACGTCTGGCTGCATCCAAGGTCAACGGAACAACTGAGCGAGCCAGAGCCCGTGGCTGTCGCTCGTTGTTGTTGTTGTTGCCTCTATCCTGTGGCACATACCCACTCTGGGGGATTGGCCAAGAAAATGTATTGTATGCTATGGGTGATAACTATAGTATTGCTTGGCAACATATAATTTGAATTTGAAAAAAAGAAAAATAATGCTAATAATAATCATAAAAAAATAAAATAAACGTTAAAAAAAATAATTAACAACAGCAACCAACATACCCGAGAGGAAGCTTAAAAAAAACAAAAAAAAAAAAGAAAGAAAGAAATAGCTGTCGATATAACAATAACGTACTGAAATTTTGCGGAGACCAGACAGCTGTGTTTGCCTTACCCAATCAAGATGGAGCGTGTATTTTACATTTCAGTTCATTGTAAAGTTTCTTTGCGAGTATTTATTGAAGGAGACATTATATTGGAATACGTTTAGTGGCTTGAATATAGTTACAAACCGCATCGAATACGTCTCGATGGCAATGTCCCAAAACAGAGGCACCGAAGTTTAGAAGGTTTTCTGTGGTTAATCTTAAACCTACCTTCGAAAATGGTACACCAAGAAGTCTTTTTCTAATTCGTGAGTAGTTGCGACATGCTATAAAATAATGATCTATAGTTTCTGTTTCATTACAGAATGGACAGAGGGGCGATATGGTCAGACCAGCTCTGTGCAAATATAGGTTTAACGGGGGGGACTCGGCATCGAAATTTGGTGATAAGAACTTCCCACTGTCTAGATTGACTCCACTGAGGTTTCCATGGAAATTTGAGGTGCTGATATTCTGTCCATTTTGTTATAGTTTCCATCATATCTGTATGAATTGCTAATTTTCTGTACCTGATTGCTGCTATATATTCTACTACTGGAAGTACCGAAATTACTGGGCCATCAAGCGATGCTCGTGCTAATGAATCGGCCATTTCATTTGCCCGCCGCCCTTCTTCCTCCTTTATTTGTAACAGCTTCGATGCGCTTTTATACCATCGTCCTCCGAGTGCAATGTTGCACAAACTCGAAGGACGATAGAGGTCGGTCTCCGAACGAAACGTTGACAAATAAACAGCTTTTTTAGAAGCGTGTACCTTATACATACATACATATATACAGGGTGTTTCAAGAAATGTGTCCGGTATTTTTAAAAAATCAGGAAAATGCGGTATTTGCTCGCTGTCTTCACAATTGCTTTTTCTGTAGCGGCAGGCATCTTAACATGGTTGAAGACATGATTTTGGATAGTAATTAAGAAAGTTAAATTAATTAACTTTTTAATTAGTGGAGTTAGGCGGTTAAGTCAAAGGGGAGAATTGAAGTCCTTCATGCGAAGAACCCATTTCAGCTTTGAGATTTCGAAAAAGCAGCCTCTATTAATTATTGTGGCGTAATGAAATTCAGGCAAATTCAACGGCGAAACCGAAACCCAAGCACCGATGAGCGCAACAAGCAGACGACTAGAATGACGTCACTGTTCAAGACAACGGTTACAGAGCTGCAGTTCTTCCCCATTCGTTAACGCATGTGCGTCATGCTTGCTACTACTGCGAGCGCAGCCCACACAACTACACAGCGAAGTCGGTTGATGGTTGATATAACGACGTTCACTCATTCTGGACGTCTCAGACGAATTCAGTTTCGGTTTCACCGCTGAATTTGGGAGAAGTTCATTATGCCTTAATAATTAATAGAGGCCGCTTTTTCGAAATCTCAAACCTGAAATGGGTTCTTCGCATGAAGGACTTCAATTCTACCATTTTACTTAACCGCCTAACTCCACTAATTAAAAAAGTTAATTAATTTAACTTTCTTAATTACTACCCCAAATCATGTCTTCAATCATGTTAAGATGCCTGCCGCTACAGAAAAAGCAATTGTGAAGACAGCGAGCAAATGCATGATTTTCCTGATTTTTTAAAAATACTGGACACATTTCTTGAAACACCCTATATATATATATATATATATATATATATATATATATATATATATAGATATATATATATATATATATATATATATTGTGGCTATCTATTACGCTATGTTTCACTTTCTCTCACATTCATTCCGCTGGTGCAAAAGACCAGGAGTCATCTTCTGTGCGTAAACACGACATATTCGGCAAAGCTCACTCGTTTTCTCGATATGAGCGGAAGGACTGATTATTGACTCGTCCACGTCATACTTGACGACTACTCACCGATACCAGGAGGGGTCTGTCGAGCCGGAAGAAGCTTGCCCCGGTGAGGCACATGCCTGCGGGATCAATTGTGTCGTGCAGGTACCGGACCTGCAGCGTTAGATTAGATAACGACTTGTTAGTATATGGATCAACTGTGACTGCAGACAACGGGAAAGATCGCACAAACGTCGAGCGGTCACACGTGATCATGCGTTGAATCCGAGAATGTTATTGCGGGGAACTGGAAACTACATGATAATAACACTTACTTTTTGCGGTTATCCTCATCATCATCATCATCAACAACAACAACAACAACAAGAAAAAATCTGTCATATCCACGAAGTGAATCATGACGAGTGGGCGAAGCACTGGGGATCGTTGTTACCGTAAATCACCCGTGACATTGCCCACTCGCGCATGTAAATGAGTCACAACGCGTGTTTACAGTATATTATATATACAATGTGTTTTTGCCGTGGAGCCGCCGCTTCCCGCGTCCTCAACCCCGGGGTAGCAGTTTGTTGTCGGCGTTTCCGTTTTGCCTTTCGCGGGCGAGAGCACGTTCACGATCGTTTTTATCCATGGAAGAAAGAGAATGTGTGGTCTGGAACGCGCTTATTCTTCATCGTCATCGTCATGGCGTATAATGGTTACCTTGCATGTGCTGTGCCGTGATGGCAGCGTCATCGTCATCGCACTAGCGTGGCTGCACCGGGAGAGTGATGGACAAGCCTCGACCTTAAGGAGCTTCGCCCCTGAAACAAAAATCTGGAGTCGACCCTAAGCCTTGGCTTCTGTACCTGGTAATGGCAGTCGCACGTAGGTGGTTGTGTGCCACTAACCTAAGGTCTGGTGTGCCTTGGGTCAACATTGTATTTCGCGCGCGGCCGAAGCGGATCTCAGAGGGCACGGATGAAAGAAGCGCCTGGTTGAGATCTTCCCCGCTAGGTGCCGGAACGATCGCAGCTGCTTTCAGTCATGTCAGTCAATTGATTTTCGTGAATTATTCGGAGAGTTAAATGGCTTTTATTTGAAATGAGCTGTTGTGCTCGAGGTTTTCAGTGTGGCGAGGAAGGCAAATTGTCAGCATCATGAACTGGCACGCGCTCTCTTCGTCCTTTCTTTCAACTTCGACCTTTTCATCCTCTTCTGCTTCGCTCCCAGAACACGTGCGCCGATTCGACCCCGGAGTCAGGCGCAGACTTCCGAAACGTTTTTAGTTAATTATTGGTATGACTTCCTGGTTTATTTTAAATTATATTACCTTGTTCGTTCAATTTAGCTTGGTTTTTGAGCACTGTTAGCCTTGTTATGGCCTGTATTGAGCGCTTTACTGTGAGCGTGATCAGGCCACATGAGATGTATGGATAAACGCCAAGCCGGACCCCTAAAGTGATCCGCGCTTTAAAAAAAAGAAAGAGAAAGAAATAGAGAGAAATAATGGAAAGAAAGAGAAAAAAAAGAATTGAAGGCGAGAGAACGAGTATAGAGAGAGAGAGAGAAGGAGATAGAACGAAAGACAAAGAGAGAAATAGAAAGAAAGAATGAGAATGAAACGAGAGATAAAAAGAAAGGGAAGAAAGTGTGAAAAAACTAAAAAGAAAGTTTAAAAGCAGACAGTCAAAGAAAGAGATAGAAAGAAACAACACAAAAAGAGAGAAAATTGTGCCGGAGAATGAGTATAGAGAGAGAGAAAGGAGGAGATAGAAAGAAAGAGACTTATAGAAAACGATAGAACGCGAGAGCAACTACAGAAATAGAGAGAGAGAGAGAGAAAGGAGGAGATAGAAAGAAAGAGACTCATAGAAAACGATAGAACGCGAGAGAGCAACTACAGAGATAGAGAGAGATAGAAATAAGGAGCAAGAGAAAATTAGAGAGAAAAAAGAGAAAGAAGAGATTAAAAGATGGAAAGACAAAGATAGCGAAATAGAAATAGATAGAAACAGACACAAAAGAGAGCAAACATAGTCATGTATAGTATAGTATAGTATAGTATAGTATAGTATAGCAAGGGATGTGAAAGATAGAGGTAAGAGGGTAGAGGCCAGCACCAGTTAGGTTCCCCCCAGCTCTGCTGTATGCCAGCCTTGTGCGACTTAGCGCAAATCGCGCTAGTTCTTTAATGAATATTCCCAAAACCAGAAGAAAGTTCGCAATCGCATATGCTTGGAAAAGAAACGTGAGTGCCTCTCGAGGCTCGTGCCACAGAAATAGTTAAACTGCGGTACTTACTTGTCGTATGTATGTGCTTGGCGCTCCCGTCATGGTCACTGTTTTCGTTGCGTCCTTAATATTCTGAGCCTGAAATGCAAAATTTCACACCGTAAGATTCCCTCAGAAGCTGCCGATAACTTTTACAGCAGAGCTGTTATGATCGAGGTTTGCCGGTTCTCGTAGATAGAAAATTATCGTTATCACGAACCGGCGCGCGCTCATTCACCACCCAAGCACTCGGTACAGATGGTTACAAAGAAAAGCGGAAACGTGCGGTCCATAATCGGTGTGTGTTGCCCGAGTGTTCCCTTAATTTTTAGTGGACCAGAGTGGCGAGTACTGGGATTTGCCAAATTTATGTGGCACTTTGCTATAGACCTATTCCATGTTAGTAAACAGCGGTAGGTGCCATCGACTTACTCCTCCCCGACGCGCTGTGCTCGAAGGCAGCTTTGCAGTTGCTGTGATCATAGAGGGCGGTGGTGAGCTTTGGGCTGGGTGGAGCCCGCGCGCCCTGACGTCGCTACAAGCGCCTCAGATGTGGACGGGGCTTACGGCTGCTTACAAACATGGAATAGGTCTACAATAGTCAAGCGCAGCCGTGGTTAATATAGTATAGTATAAATACAGTATAGTATAGTTTAGTATAGTATAGCAAGTGGTGGGAAAGAGCGAGGTGAGAGGATAAAAGCCTAGCCAAGCCAGTACCAGCTAGGTGCCCATCAGCTCTGCTGTGACCCAGCCTTGCGGGACTAAGGGCCAGCTGAGCAATTTGTTTTTTTTACACTCATGATCGAACAATATATTTTTCTGAGTTCGAATAAATATTCGGGGCTGTTCAAGTTGACAAGGCAGTAAGGAAACAACAGAAGCTTCAAGTAATGTAGTCTCTTTTTATGTCTTTTTATATGTCGTTCATTTAGAAGCAACATTTCTTAAAATCGCGTAGACTTCTGCACTTAAGCACCTTGTTATCAGTAGAGGCCAAAATTCTCACAACGTGACTGCTATGTGCGGTGTTCCTTGCGACAACCTGAATATGTCTGTTATCCATGGCGTATTCTTAGGCTTAGAAATTGTCGCTCGAAAGGTTGCATAGTTCTCGACGTGTGTAAAAACCTGAACCGAGCCGCGTAGTGCGTTTTTTATTGTGTACAGAGCGACGAAGACGGAGAGATACGGATTTCAATATATTATTACGCCGTGTATGTGCCGGACTGAGAGCAGGGAGAAGAAGTGTGGAGGTAGAAAAGAAGAAGATATCTCGGCAGCTTTGTCCTGTGCGGTCTTGCCGGGTAACTGATTCTGCTCTAATCGGTGCTTGACCGCTCGCGTGTTGCCTTGTTAATCTTTAGAGTGGTGAGTTGTTGGGTTTGCCTAATTCCTGTGGCACGTACTCTCTACGGCAGCTCTTTACAGCAGAGCTGTTATGCTGGAGCTCAGCCAATGGGGTCCTGAACTAAGGGCTTTACATTATGAGGAAGAACGCTTATAATTCTAAGAATAAAAGTTTCTCTCTCTCTCTCTAGCCTACATGCATAGAGGGAAAATAGAAAGACACAGCCTCCCGCTCTCCCCACAACAAAGTAGATAAAAAAAGAGCGCAAGCATAGCCATGCATAGTATATCAAGAGGTGGGAAAGAAGCCTAACCAATCAGGATGGCCTAGGTGCCCATCAGCTGTAGTGTGATCTAGCCTTGCGCGGCTTAGTGTAAGCTGTGCTAACTTTTTTATGGTTAGCCCACCAGGAAATATATCGGTGGCGGGAAACGTGTGTCTACCATTACTTAGTGTAATTTTGAGCTATAACGCTTTTGACATTTCAATGGAGGAGTGCACAAACGAGGAATGCGCAGTAAAGATACGTACAGCGAGTCACGCCTGCCAACGCTGCATGCAATAAAAATATTCAAAACCAATCTAACACCGATCGTAAAGAAAAGAAAAAAAATTACACCATCTCCCGCTAAAGGGAACCATGTGTAGATGCGAAGCCGCGGGCGCTATCGCTTACACTGGCGGCGGCGTTGACGCTGGCGCTCATCGCGGCGTTGCGCAGGAGAGAAAACTGGGGATGCGTAAAGCACGCAGCGATGGAGCGGTGTTTCCTACTGGAACATGCCAGTCGCTGCTAATGGGCAATGAGAGACAGAAGACTCCGATTGGACACAGAGACCCGCAGTCCGCTTTTAGTTAACGCGCACGCTGCGAATTTTTATCGTTCGACAACGCACAGGAGAAATCTCCCTCCGGGACAACCTTGCAGGTCAAGATCCATTGCCATATATACGGGGTGGCCAGTGAACGGTTGTGCAGCGCGAGCAGTCGGTTTTTTCAACCAAGAAACTCGCTAGCAGACGCTGCCTGCGTCGGCGTCGCGAGGCGAGAGAGGGGGAGCGTAGGAGAAGAGAGAGGGGGGAGGGGACGCTCATGCGCAATGGGGGGTGTAAACGCCGCGGGAGGGATGCCTAGAGGAGAGAGGGGGAAGCGTAGGAGAGGAGAGAGAGGGGTGAGGACGCGCATGCGCAATGGGGGTGTGGTCGCCGCTGAGAGGGATGCCTAGAGGAGAGAGAGGGGGGAAGCGTAGGAGAGGAGAGAGGGGGGAGGGGGCGCCCATGCGCAATGGGTCTGTAAACGCCGCGGGAGGGATGCCTAGAGGAGAGAGAGGGGGGAGCGTAGGAGAGGAGGTGCATGGAGAGGGTTTGCGCATGCGCAGTCAGGGTGGTCACGCCGCACACCACCACCACCACCACCGGATTGAACTTCGCCACAAGATGCTTCACATCTAAAAGATGCGACGATCTCCCTTCGCGAGTGCCGTCGAAACAGCGAAGCTGACGCCTTCTTTCGTCAGACTCAACGTCACCCACATTTGATGCGTCTCTCATTGGTCCACCCTCTCCGCTGAATTTAGACACTCCCCCGCTTGGTGTGCCTCTAATTTGTGCACACTTTCCATCAAGCCTCACCCTCACCTATCTTGATGCGCAGCGCAGCCCTTCTCGTTCTCACCGACTCCCACTCTCGCCACACCGCGAGGACACATGACCAGTGCTACGCCATCAACGGACGCGGAAACCTCGACTAAGAATAGTTCCGCGGTTAAAACATCGTAGGCAAACTCGTACGTAAGTTGTGGCGTAGTGCATAATCATTATACGTCCGCCCAACAGGAGGACGCTACTACCTTAACCGGTACACACAACCCGTTCCAATGCGGACACGCACGTGCCACCTAACAAGGACACGTATACGTACACTCGAGCACATACCATGCTTACATTCGAGAACATATCCTACGCATATCTGAACACATATCACATATCACTGAAAGGGGGTGCCAAGTCAGCCCCATATCTTTACTCGGATATGCCTCGCCAATATTTCATGTTCAGGTTTAAATGCAGGTTTTATTACAATAGCAATTATATGGACACTCTCGATGGGTTTTTGCCGTCGTCGTCGCCGTAATGTTCTGTATTAAGTCCAAATTTATAACATACCCACGCGCATCGTATGTTCTACGCGCGGGTGAATCCGTGCTAGCGGGGTCGTCGAACGCGCCTGAAGGAGAGATCAAACGAGTGTACCCATCTCCGTCTCTCGGAGGACGCATGCGATAGCATACTGGCGCGTGTTAGACCCGCCGTCGAATGCCGCTTAAGCAGAGAGGAAACGCCATGCCCATTCTTAACGGACATGACAAGACGTGGGGTGGGGTGTCGCTCGAGCAACAAATGTGAATTTTTACTCTAAAGGCGCGGTCGCGATTACTGGCGCGCGCGCTATCTCGGGAGGTATTAGCGGACGGCTCGTACAGCTTTCTACGTGCTGCGCTGTCAACGCGAAGAGACTGTACGAAAAGCGCATCTCTCTTTGGTGTAGCTGTAGCGTTACGCGAGAGCTGATCCAAAAGAGTTAGCTGCCAGCCTTACTTCCTATAACCAAGGCCTCCTCTATTTTATTCAATGCCAGTGCAAACGCTCGCCCCTCAATGGGAGCCGCCGGTCCGCCTTAGTTCAGGGAGTGGTCGTGATGCGACGCCACATGTTGGGTAGGGCTAGAGTTCCTGTATATGCTACCTTTGGTAGGGCTGCTTGCGTCACACGTGCGCCCGAGCACTTTCGCACGGGGATGCGATAGACGCGTTTTCCCTCTCCAATATCATGCGTCTGTCCGATTTGTTCCTTCGTGCTCCTTCTTTGTAGCTCGAAGCAATGCCGCCGCCGCCTCACAGCGCTCGTGAGGCACCTCTTAAAGGCAGCGCATGCACTGCAGCGTCGCAGTGACGCGTCCCCATTGGTTACCCGCATAGCGCCACGAACGGAGACGCGCTATCTCAAAACACCGTGTCTCTTACAGAGCCAGCGTGACCGCCAACATAGTGAACACGAGGGATGCAACGCGCCGCCCCACGGATCTGCACACAACTGAACAAAAGATTACTTCATATGATTTCCGTCGTGAGACCCCACATGGCGGGTGCTCTCCCCCATGAACGCAAAGCACACGCGAAGGCTAGGCGATGGGTAAGAAGAACGGAGCGTTGGGCGAGTTGGTATTGCATTGTGAATGGCAATTATGCGCAAAAAGGGACACACGAAAACGAAGGGAAGAACCCACAAGACTGCGCATGTGGGTTCTTCCCTTCTCCTTAGTTCTTCCTTAGTCTTGTGGGTTCTTCCCTTCGTTTTCGTGTGTCCCTTTTTGCGCATAATTGCCATTCACAATGCGATGGGTAAGAGTAGGAAAGGGCTAGAGGAGAGGGTGGTGAACGGCTGGAACGGGCGTATTTGGCTGACATTGATAAAATAGAGGAGGCGTCGGTATAACACTACAATTTTTGCTATCGCATTCATTGCTTCTGCCTTGTGATGAAAGTGCTGTTTTGACGATAACTGCGGCGGAGAGCCCTGATGTTGCATTACAAGAGTGGTTTACTCCCCATCTTTAGCCCCTGAAAGCGTGGGTACAAAGGTAGGGCGTCATGAGCAACACTTCATTGCTTCGATTTCACTTTTACACCGATTGCGAAGCTTATCTTGTTCGGGACTCGTCCAACGGGTGCCAGGGGCGCTGTAGTGAACCATTGCTCCTCTTAATAGAAAACCCTATGCACGCCTATGCAATGAGGTACAACTAAGCGCTCTCAAGCGGGCAGAGAGGTCGCCGCGAGACACGAGCTCACGATCACCCATTTCGGCCAGCCGACCCCAAAAGCCTAAGCATCCACTGATCCCCGATAAGGTTTATTTTTTTTTATTTCTCAACAACGTCATCGAACGTCGGCTTCTTGCTTGAAGACTTGAGCACAGTTCGTAACGCGTCGTAGCGTCATGATAATGCCAAGGACAATATACGTCTTCATCAAGAGGCAATTTTTCTGTAAGATTAACATATTTTATACTTGTTTTACAAAGACGCAGCGCCAGAAATTGTGAATTATCTGCACGTAGTGAGTTTTTAGTAGAGTTGATTACGCTGTGCGTAAAGTATTTCAGTGTTCATTTAGGGCTCATTAAAAGTCATGGTTCAAGTGAAAACGAAAAAAAGAAGAAACTGCAGCGCACCTCCATTCGTAAGTCGTGGCTGACGACTGCCAGTTCGAGAAACCTGAGGGAGCAGAACCAGCTGTAGAAGAACCCGAGCCACACGTCCAGGCGAGCGGCCCTGTCGACGAACAGGCAGTACAGGCTGATGCACTGCGACCACAGGAGGCACACGGATGACGTCAAGATGGCCGGGTTCCAGATGTCGTTGAGGCGCGCCTTCATCTCTCGTATGCTGGACAGGTTGCCGCGTATGGCTTCTAGGCCAAGGGCCAAGTCGGCCTTGCAGGGCGCCGCTCTGAGGGATCGCTGGCAGTTTTCGAAGGCCCTCAGTTGGGCCCTGACGTAGTGAACGAGGACGTCGGCCGTGCGGCTCAACACCATGTACATGACCGACTCGTAAAGTATGAACACAACGTCGGCGAAGGCGCTCATGATCTTGATCGCGACGTTCCACCGATGCCTGACGCTGGCCAGGGAAGAAGGGCCGAACAACGCAGCGAGAAGGACGCAGAAAGCGGCCATAGTGACGGCCAACTTCGCCACTCTCAGGAACGCGAAGAAGCAACGTCGCCTCGATGAGAGGGCTGAGCGACTCGGAGCACGAAACCCAGTGTGCGCTTCGAAGAGGGCCGCCTTTCGAAAGAACTCTAGGAGGTCGCTCGCGCGGATCGTGGCGCAGTATATGGTAACCAGAGCGTTAGCAAGGGCGAAGAGTCTAACGGTGATCACGAGGACCTTCGTGAACGTCGCTCTCGAAGTCAAGGCGCTGATCTTGTTAGCCTGTACGAACCCTTGAAAGAAGAGGACGAAGAAGAGCCAAGCTGCCGAATACAAGGTGTAAGGAGTTTTCCACTTGACCGAAGCCCTGGATATAGCCTTATCGTTGAGGTCTCGGATGTGGAAGCAACCGAACAGTCTGAAAAGCCGCGCTACGCAGCAAAGGTGCCGCACCATTAAGCAGCCGGCGTCCATCTTGTTCGGATCTTCTTGTTTGTCAAGTGGGAGCACGTGAAAGAGGCCTTCCAACGGTGTTCCACTTGAGCCTGCGATATAGTTTGACGAAACACATTTAGCAAAAATTGTGTGTCTCTAGTAACAATAATTATTGGGATCCTACGTCCCAATACTGCGATATATGATTATTATGGACACCGTAGCGGAGGGCTCCCAAAGTTTCAACCGCCTGGGCTTGTATAACTTCCACTTAGACCTAAGTAGACGGGCCTCGAAAATTGTAGCCTCCATCGAAAATGCGGCCGCCCCTTCAGGGATTCGATCCCATGATCTTCGGGTCAGCAGTCGAGCACCACAACCACTAGACCACCATTGTGGGCTTATGCGTCTCTATAAATTGCTTAATACTTGTGTAGCTTCTTTTAAACTAGCTTCTAGACGCAATGACCGCAAATTGACATATACGTTAATAACCATCGAATAGGATGACTGAGTGCAATTTGTGTTGTAGCTCACAAGATCCGGTTGAGATTGTCAACAATGAACTTTTTTACCATCGATCTTTATCGACTCTGCTCAGGACCTCATGTGCGAAGCTTTAGTACTTCGGCAAGTGTACATTCGCTGTCGCGTGGCTAGGTTATCGCTATTGAAAAATGGGGCACAAAATCACTAACAAAATAATGCTCGAAAACTTGATTAGCACTCTAGACACCGAAAAATGCCAGCTTCTCGAGGCACGAGCAAATTCACTGCTCATGCAAAGCGTACCTCCGCGAACATTGTCTCTCACCTCAGAATTCGTGTTCTCTGCATAAGAGCGAACTGTGCTTAACCTGAATTTTGTTGGTGTTGTCTTATTCCCGTATATTCTTTTGTTCGAAGACACGCATCATACTCCAACATTGCAGTACTAAGCAATGCTTATATACAAAACGTATACTTACAACATCGTGGCTTCGTCATCACTTGTCTACTGTTTCTTCGCCCTGTTGTGCTGCGGAAGAACTTCAACCTTTTAGACAACATGTTGGTCTGCATGAAGTCTTGCCGATAGTAGTAGGTTCGCAATGACACGTGATGTCACCCGGCTGCGAATGAGCCACAACACGAATACACTAAACACTTTAAAGAACGTCTCCAATCGGTGAATAAACATCTTTGTTCCGCAATACAGGCAAGACGTATACGGTAGGGTGTTAAATTTTCGCGACGTTAACCATAACGATGCCACCAACTCTGAAAATTCTACAGGGGGAATTGCACGGCTTTCAAGCATAATATTACCATTGGTCTTGCATATGTACTTGAGCGGCTCGATTGACGAACTCCCATTTTGTATTCGTTTGCTCAGTGCAGTAAATTACAGCGAAACACGCTTCAAACTTGACTAAAAGTGAAGCGCACGTACCCGGATGTCCGTGCGAAAGGAACCAATCGGCGTAGTGCTTCAACTCAGCTAAATCCGACTCGCCGTTTCCGTACAACGCGCCAACTATTACAAGTTGACCGTTTTTACTATTAATATCTAAACAGGTTTCCGTATATGACTAACTTATGGCGAGCCTAAATGAATGTCACCGCTTACCCTGTACTGTCCACCCTGGAACCTTGGCAGACTTTTGTTTTCACAAATTTACGAAGCCTTTTTGTCTTCCCAACGGTTCATTTGACTGTGACAGCTTACCAGCCTACTTTCACGCTCCAAGCTTCTGGCGCGGGTCGTGTCTTAGGCGAGCGCTTGTAGCGGCTCCTTCGCGTGCTTCAGTCAGCACGTTAATGTTGAATGCACGCAATCTGCGACGGCGAATGAGGCCCGTCGATGCATGAATACGTGTGGCCGGGAGTGGCCAGGGTCAGTCAACGCGTGTTTCTTCGGCCTGAACTTGTTCTCGTGTTTGTGTCAACGACCGCTAGGAATGGATCGCTGCACGCTATGCCTTTGAATAACTGATTCGCCGCCAGTCGAGACAGGGTCTCATATTGGCGACAGCTTTTTGTCGTTCGATGATGAGAACACGTGCTGCGTGTATGTTTGTCCTTCCGTGAGCAGCGTTGCGCACTGCTCTGAGGAAACGATGCCATATTAATGCGGAACACGGCTGAATGCGGGCTACATCGTATGAAAGACAAAAAAAGAAACATTAGGCTGCATGATTGGGCTTCGCGTGCAGAAATAGTGGCAGAATTGTTTATCCTTTGCGCTTCTGAGCGCTGAAGGCGTCGACTCTGAGGTCACGTTCCAAATTTTCTTCATAGCTGTAGCAAGTTTCTTCACACGAGATCCCACGTGTCCGACACTCCCAGATTGTGTGACGTGTTTTGTGGATGCTTCAGCGCTCTCAAAAGGAGACCAGTCGATGTCCTTGACCGAAAACACGGCGTTTCCCGCCTTTTATTCATGTTTTAGAGCGCCGCTCTTAGATGCCCTTGCCAGCGTTGAGCGGCGTCGCCATCGCCGTTGCCGTCGTTGGCGTAACCGATAGACATCAAAACATAAACGATAGACATGAAAAAATCCATGATCGAATGGGATTTCAATCCGGGCTCATTGCGTGACAGTCGAGTGTTCTACCACATAGCCACGCTGGTGCTTAAAACTCATTTGCAAGAATACTCTGTACAGGCGTCATGTCGGACAAGGAATCATGTTAACCTATGTAATACAGTAAGACTGATGACTGGGCAAGTTGGTATGTATCCATATTTAAACTTTTTTTAGCGCGCACAAAAGACGAGGACAAGGAAGATAGACACGCGAGCGCTAACTCTCAACTATTTATTTTGCGATTTGCACCGCACATGCTCTATTCTGGTTATTGGGTACATATATGTATTCAAAAATAAATAGTTGAGACTTAGCGCTCGTGTGTCTATCTTCCTTGTCCTTGTCTTTTGTGCGCGCTAAAAAGTTTAAATATGGCTATGTAATACAGCCTGGCAGAATAGTGAAAATAACAACCAGACATCCCACAATTCTAATTGCACATCGTGCGTGTGGTTTAATGCTCCCCCCCCCCCCCCCCCCCCACTGCAAAGTGCTCAGCCATAATTCATTATCGTCGTCAGCCACATGCAGCAACAGCAAAGTGCACACAATACCTTACCGATGTTTAGTGGGCACCTCGCTTATCCGTCGAAAGACGAATAATGGCGTAGCGGGTGCTGTCCCACTTCACAAAAATTATGATTTATGGCGTAGTCGATACCTTGCGGAAAGCCAAGACTTCTAACACAGTTGGCCTTGCCCCAACACGAAGCTCCGCTCAGAATTCGCATTAGGCAGTATCATAATAGTCGGGGAATTTTTTCTACTAATAAAAATATATATACTTAAACCGTATACTCAGTCTAATCTTGCCCCATTTTACGTACTTAGTTTTACGTACTGTATTACATTTCCTGGTTTTTATTCCATGTTTGTCCGGATTTTAGAGCATTTATGTCACTGTACAGCACTTGCCCAATTCTTGCCATCATTCTTGCGAGCTCCCTATGCTGTAAAAATTATCGTTTGACTGTATCTATTTTGCTTACTTAGTGGCTTGAGAAACAGATGTATTTGTTGAAATACAGGGGATTACGCCAGCGCAGGCATAGGTGCCCAGCTGCTAATCTGTAGAGCTAAGGGGGATCACGGATACAAAAACCCTTGGAGTAAGAAGGTAGGCACAAGAAATTATGCCTTAGGAGCTGGAAGACGAAGTGAGAAAAACACCGGCAGACCCCACGAACTGTGTAAATCGTTGTAATGCAAAGCAGTTAGCGAGGGGCTGCATGAACCTTAATGTTTGGGTTCAAGACTGATCAAGGCATACGTATCATGGCATGCCATTCACTGCAGCATGTGTATCATGCATACATGAGCATTATGGTATATTTCACGCTAATGAAACAACCGCGACGGCTTCGCGACGTTAGGATTATGTCATGCACTATGCCAAGTCGAGCCAACTTCGGTTTATATCAAGTTGATGAAACGGCCAAGAGGGCACCGAGACCCCATAAAGTAGACAGATATGGATTATATGATTTTCATGCAATGGCCACACATTTGTGGCCGTCATAGGCTCATGCCATGGCATGCCAATTTTCGTATTCATTATTCGCATTCAAGTTCATTAAACGGCCGCGAGAGCACCAAAACGGCGTCATATGTGTCATGGAGCACAGGCCATGGCATTCGTGCCACGCCATTCGCGTCACTGTGATGTTATTCCGTACCAATTTTCGTGTATGTCAAGTTAATGAAATGCCCGCGAGAGCACGAAAGTCGTGTCGTGTATGTTGTGACTTTCGTAACATGATAATCATTTCATGCTCTGTAATTTATGCTCATCAAACACTCATGTTACGCAATGCCAGTTCTGGTATTTATCAATTTAGCAAAACGGCCGCGAGAGCACGAACACGTTGGCGTAAATTTAGACAGACAGACAGACAGACAGACAGACAGACAGACAGACAGACAGACAGACAGACAGACAGATAGATAGATAGATAGATAGATAGATAGATAGATAGATAGATAGATAGATAGATAGATAGATAGATAGATAGATAGATAGATAGATAGATAGATAGATAGATAGATAGATAGATAGATAGTACAAGTAAGCTAAAGGCAATAGTTGTTATGTAGGCCGGTTTAAAGGTGCTAATTTCAGTTGTCTTATAGGTGTAAACTGAAGTATTGAAGTTAATGCCTTGGAAACAGCAACAAAAAAATACTTAATGTTGTCGTCACCGTGAGGAAGACACATGGCCAAGTATCTTTACAAGATGTAGTGACACTTGAGAAGCTGAGCTCCTTCTGTTGCACATTTTAAAGAGTTGCAGTGGAAGCAAGTAAGTGCTGAAAGAAAAGTGAAAAGGGTGAAGAAAGGATGGTAAACCGGGACGCACATTCGTGCTCAGGTGCGTTCCTCTTTACCATCCTTACTTCACTGTATCGCTTTTCTTCCAGCGCTAAGCGTGCTTGCACTGCAACTCTTTAAAATGTGCATTGATCATCACGCCCTAAACGTACTTTTTCTTTCTGATACTGTAAAAAATATTTTCGTATCTGTACTTACGGCATCTGGATAGCATTTGCGTGGGAATGGTTGCGCATACAATCGGACGAACACAAGAGAAACGAAATAGACGGAAAGAGCGCAAACTATCAACTGGCTTTATTCATTTGGTCGCTGCGTATATATGCATTTTTCATCAAATAAATAGAAAGAGGGGGGGGGGGAGGGGGGAAGAAAGGAGGAGGATACCCTTGTCAAGATTACCTCAGGTCAACAAAAGCTGCGCAGAAAATTGCTTTCAGCGCTATACAGAGCAACAGAAGTGTCACTTACGCAGTCATCGCCCATTTCCTCAATATAAAAAGCTTCTAACAGCTCACTCCCTACTCTGTCGTTGCTCCTGCCTAGAATTTTTACCTTTTTGAATAGAGGCTCGCATCCCAAGCGTGAGGTAGTCATGACGTGTATCATCCTCCTTTCTCTCCCCCTCCCCTCTTTTTATATCTTTTGGAGACGCGTGAAAAAATGCATATATATGCAGCCACCAAATGAATCACTCCAGTTCGCGCTCTTTCCGTCTACTTCGTTTTTCTTCCTGTGTTCATCCGATTGTATGTGTAGTGATTTCCACCACAGACATGCATGAACCCGCCCAGCAAGAAGTTCTTCTAAAGTACTTGAATAGCATATGTGGGGCTGTTTCTAACACGCAGGGGTTATCGCAGTATGTCTCTATGGTCGAGCCAAGGCGTTCAACGCGGAAATTTGGGCTAGTTGGTGGGTGTGAAACTTGTGCATCTTGGCAAGCGCAGCGGAACAAAAACACAAGAGAAAGGAACACGTAGACAGGACGGGCGTCCTGTCTACGTGTTCCTTTCTCTTGTGTTTTTGTTCCGCTGCGCTTGCCAAGATGCACAAGTTTCGAGCCAAGGCGATACAGGCAGCTCTGGTCAATGCGGCGTTTACATAAATTCGATGGTGGTGTGTTTCAAGGTTTCAATCTTGGCCTTTTGAATTCAGCACCTGATACTGAGGCGACAGAATCCATAACCATTTCCTTTCCACGTGGGAGGCCTATTTCTCTGCCGTTGATTCTGCGTTTGAGTTATGAAAATGTATTCGCGAAATCTTTATTGAACATATGTTTGTGCGGGCAACTAGATATGTGTTTCATTTCCGCATGTGTCATAGCCTCGGGAATTCTTTTTATATATGATATATTGCACCACTATATAAGTCACTATTTGGGAGTTGCAGTCACAGTAGGCGTACTTGTAGGCCCCTTTTGAGTCTGTGAACAGAAGTCATCGTCCAAGCAGTGGGTGCTGAATCTAAAGAACTGCTTCCTTTATTCAATAAAGCAGAGCGCTGATGTATGCTTGATGCTGAATGTTCAATAAGGCAAGGAAACTTTGCTCAATGTATAATACATGTAAGTTGCCTGATCAAATATCTTGAGAGCAGGACCTGTTAAAAATGTGACATTTAACTTAAAGCTAAAGCGTGTTTGACTCATTCATATCAAGTTAGTAGGACTGTTCTTGTGCAGGGTGTTTCAGTTAACTTGCACATAGTATAAAATAAAATATGTGCTGGGCGTGTCGAATTCGTCCAGTATTCTTCTGAGCCATGTGCAGTACGTCATGATATTTTGTCCTGTCCGACAAGGCGGATAATTAACAAAGATTGCTTAATAAACTTTCCAGTTAGTACCTGTAGCAAAAAATTTTCAAGCAGCAGCACTTGTTTTGTAACGTCCCAATAGTTCACACATGCTGAGATAACTGACAATCCGATAAGCTGGGCAATTAACAAAAATTGCTTAATAACGTTTGAAATAGTAACTAACAAAAAATATTCAATAAAAAAGATGTTTCGTTTGTTTAGCAACATGGATTATTTCATCCATGCTAAGATAGCAGCCCTGTTTAACTTTCTTTCCAGCTTTCCTTTAGAGTGTGCGAAATTAGACAGTATAAAACTCAAACACCCTGTGTCTGACTTTTTCCCACTTTCCGTTTTCATTTTACGAATTCCAATGTTAAAAAGAAAGAAAAGAAGCAGACGAGGCCAACTACAGGAATTAACACCTTCTAAAAATGTTATACTTCAAAAATATATTCGACTCTCTTTGATGCCCATGAGGCAACCTCACATAAAGTAAGGCGGAGAATGACCTCTGGCATGTGAATGCTCTAAGCTCATTGGCTTGTTTATGATCATCCCTCTCAGAAAACTTACCAATTTATCGACTTTCGGGTAATAATTGTACTTCGTCTATGAGATAAAATTGTATAAAAACAGCGTTCTGTGCGTCTTATTCTGTTATCCTGTCGCTTCTTGCACTGTTCTTTGAAGTATGTGCAGTTAACAAGCCCAACTATCTGTACTTTTGGAATTGCTGAAACCATACCAGAATATACATAAAACACGTGTAATGAAGTACCTGCATGCGGGGCAACCACGAAGGACTGCGCTGGCACTGTGAGCTTCTTTCGACGTCTCTCATTCCTTTTGGTGTGTTTCAAAAAGAATGTTTTTTGCCATGGTGCGCTCCTTGCGGAGGTCGAACGCTGACGCGTCACAGATAACCGTACCTTCAACTTAGTGACTGCGAAGCACACAACATCGCCTGTCGTCAAAAAAAAAAAAAAAAAAGAAATTGATGCACCTTCCTAGCGGCCTTGCTAGGTTAGGTTAGTTTTGTTATACATGTCCGTATATGTCTAAGTTGTGAGCTGCGTTGTCCGTAAGGTGTAATTTACTGCTCGAATGTCACGCCACACGAAGGAGGCTTCAATCAGCGTGGTCGATACCAAGGAGGTCTCAAGAAATGCTGCAATGGACGCTCTCGCAACTGCCCGGCGACAGACGTGAAGTCAGAATTTGCCCATAATTTGCCTCAAAACAGACCCTTTTCGCGTGTTGCCCGATTATCGACAAAGTGCTTTTTGCTGACGTAAATGTCAAAGGAAATAAGTTGCTGTTGCCGAAAAAAGTAATGTATTCGGATGAGTATTGGTAACACACTCTATAACAAAATTTGTCAAAACTTCGAGGCTTCTTAAGCTAACACGACACACAACACAATGTACACAACACAATGAAGAACACCACAACATGAACAACACGGAGGAACAATGGGAGGCACTTCTGCCCAGCTCGGCCTTTGAGGATCAGCTTTGGCTGGTCCAATGGGCAGAGATGATGGCAAGGGCCAGCGGAGCTCTGGAATAGGGGCCCGACCATTTGCAATGCCCCGCCTTATGCAAAAACCAGTAATACAATGGGACACGTCTCGGGAACGATCAGCAGACTACTCATACGGCGTATGAGGCAACCACTAATTCTTCTTCGTTGTAAGCCGCCGTCTTATCGTGTCCATGGTAAGATGCCGGAGGGGACACTTTCGGCTTCACTTTGAGGCTTCACAATCGGGTAGACCCTTTTCATAAACCGCAGGTGCGCTTCCTTGTGCTGCATCTTCGCCCTACTAATGGCGGCACCTGTCGTCCTTCAAGTGGAGAGCAGGTGCTAGTGGATCGTGACATGGCTTTTAAATGCGAAGCATATCTTTGCGTACTGTAAGCACTTTTGCGTTTCTATCTATCTATCTATCTATCTATCTATCTATCTATCTATCTATCTATCTATCTATCTATCTATCTATCTATCTATCTATCTATCTATCTATCTAGCCGCCTACGTCTGGGTGCTCTCGTGATGGCCCCCTTAGCTTGGGGTAGACCAAAATTGGTATGGGAGGGTAAGACGTATTGACGAATATGTCTGGCTGGTCATGACATGAATAACGTGAAAATCCCCTCGCGTAAGTCGTCAAACTCTTTTCTCCAAACACGTGTGGCTCATACCCGTGTACCACGGGCCGAGGAATGCGGGTATGCGCCCAGGAACGGCGAGAACAGGCATTGGTAATTTAAATGCGAGAGCGTGAAGAGAAACGAATCATGTAGTTTTGACCGGACGGTCTCAAAAATCATAAGCTCATTCTCAGAAGTCCTGTCCCGTTTGGTGTTGACGCATGAAGTACCCAAGGGACACTTCATTAGGTTTTTAGACTTAGGACTATACTTTTCTCCAGAGAAAGTTTGCTGGAGCTATGAGCCAAGAGGGAATAAGCCCGTCTTGCCGTTTTCTTCTGCTCACTCAAAGCTCGTAAAACGCGTAATAGTACATTCTTGTTTTAATAATTCCCTCATGAAGTCCTGTACTCACAAGGTGGAAACCAGTTTTCTGGATCAGACGAAGCGCTTAACAGATTCTGGGTACCCATTAAGTATGCTCAGCGCCGTCGCAGAGGGCTTGAGCAAGAAGCTAAAAAACTCATCTAAGAGCAGCAGCGATGGTGCTGCAGCTAAGAAACTTGCCGTGGTGCCATACATGCATGGCGTTTCGCACAATCTCAGAAGAATTGCGGGAAAGTCAGGGGTGCACGTGGTCTTTTCCGCTCCCGAGCGTTTCCAGAAATTATGTAAAAAGGTTAATTCCGAATGCAACAGTGTAAACGCATGTATCATCAGTGATCGAACAATTTTTGTGTGCTCGCAACGTTGTCTATGCCATTCCGCTTTCTTGTAAAAGAACCTATGTTGACCAGACAGGCAGATGCATCAATCAGAGACACAAAAGAACATCATTATAATGTCACGAAAGCAATCTCGGGTCATTTGGGCATTCATTGCCGAGATTGTGGCTGCAAGCCCTTGTTCGAAAACACTTCCATCCTGTATAAGGCCCATAGTAAGATGACAAGAGAAATTGTGGAGGCCTATGAGATTGCGAGATTAGAAAATATGTGCGTTAGCCAGCCGTCCGTATCGCTATCTCAAAAAGAGGTTGAATATCTTGCTTTGTCGTGGTAACATGATTTTTTGCTATGTCGTGATAGTGCTTTGTACACGTGCTCGGTCCAGCGATATGACCCACTGTATGTTCCTTTTTAGGAGCGAAGCTCCTTAGGCCGGCACCCCGCCGTCGCCGTTGAAGCTCCCTGGTACGGTGCCAGCAGTGGCGTCTCCCTCTCACGCGAGAGAGAGAGAGAGAGAGTGGAACTTTATTGAAGAGAAAAGAGAAAGGGGGGATCTTGGAGCTACTATGGTTGGGTCCCTACGTCCAGGGCTCCACTGGCCTTAGCCGCCCGCCGGACTTGATCCAGGAGCGCGAGCTGCACTCCCGGGTCCGAGCTGGCGAGTTGTGCCTCCCACTGCTCCATACTAGGTATTAAGGGTATTATTTGCCGAGAAAATTGGCTAAGTCGCTTGGCTTGCGATCGCACCCCCCACGAGATGTGGTAGAGAGTCGGCCTAACGCCGCACCACGGACACGCGGCCGGGTAAAGCGTTGGATGTATCGCGTGTAATTTCAATAAATGCGGAAATACGTCCGTCTGAATTTTTCGAAGGTCGGCGGCGTTTTCCCCGTTAAGGGATCTGTGAGGCGTTCCACATTTTTGTCGCGTGAAGCGCTGGTGAGCCAGAATCTCCCTAGGTAGAATTAGTACGGTCAACGAAAGAGAGGGATTCTCCGCTCGGTTACAAAATGCGCGAGCTAGAGCGTCCGCCCTTTCATTGCCTTCGAGCCCTGCGTGTCCCGGGCACCAGATCAACCGATGGTGGCGAGCGAGTTTGGGTCCTAATAGCCTCAGTGCCATTGCCGGAAGGCGGCCTGTTAAAAAGAGCCGACAGGCTTCCTGGGAGTCGGATAGAATAACTGATGGTTGTCCTTTACGCTCCTGACAATTTACAGCTAAGGCTATGGCCGTTGTCTCCGCCTTTGTGGCCGAGGTCGTGCGCACGGAGGCACTAGTCAGCAGTGTCATGTTGTTGTCGATTACAGTAATTATGTGTCTCTGCCAATCGTAACTGGCCGCATCAACGTACGCGACGTTAGAAGCTGACCCGAACTGCTTTCGGAGCCAGCTTACTCTCGCATTACGTCGCTCAGCGTGAAATTCGTGATGCATATTTTTAGGCACCGGTGTGACCGAGATCTGTCTGCGGACCTCTTGAGCTACGTCGACCAGCTCCTCATCAATGTGCTGGGGGGTGGGGCGATATCCCTATCCTAGTGAGTATTGCCCTGCCTGCTGAAGTTGCACTTAGACGATTCCTCCGAGAGATGAGGACCGCCGCACTGAGCTCAGCATAAGAGTTATATATACCGAGAGCTAGGAGCCGCACGGTGGGTGTGCTGATGGGTAGACCGAGTGCTGCCTTAAAAGCGCTTCTAATGAGGGCATCCACCTGGCTCTCCTCGCTTCTGTCGAGCGAGTGGTACGGAAGGCCATACGTCACTCTGCTCTGAACCAAGGCCTGGAGAAGCCGGAGGGTATCCTTTTCTTTCATGCCTTTTTTTATGATAGGTGATGCGACGGATCATTCTGGCAATCTGTTTAACCGTAGTCTTCAATGTTGTTATCGTGTGACTGGCTTTGCCATTGCTTTGGACCCAGAAACCTAGTATGCGGGCCCGAGTAACCTCGGCTATGGCATGGCTGTCAACCTCTAAGTTTATGTCGCCGTTGCTCTTGTAATATTTACTGCGTATTCGTATGAGCTCTGATTTTTCAGGCGCGCAGCTGAGTCCACTAATTCTCGCGAACTCCGCCACGGCCGTCGCGGCAGCCTGTAGAGTTTGCTCTTTTATCGCCAGCGATCCTTTCGTGGCCCAGAGAGTGATGTCATCCGCGCAAAATGTATAGCCAAGGTGCGGGATTGCGTCGAGCTTGTGAGTAAGTCTGCGCATAGCGATGTTAAAGAGCAAGGAGGAGATCACTGCCTCTTGAGGTGTTCCCTTATTCGGCATCAAGAACGGCACCGACCTCGAGTCACCTATCCCGATGATTGCCGTCCGCCCAGAGAGGAAGGATTTAATGTAGTTAAATGTCCGCTTTCCGCAGCCGATTGCGTTGAGCTCTGAGAGAATGGCCTCGTGCGAAACATTATCAAAGGCGCCTTTGAGGTCGAGGGAAAAGATCAAATGTTCGCCGCCTCGGAGTACGCAACTCATAACCTCTTCCTTTAATAGGAGGAAGGCATCCTGGGTTGACAGCCCGGAGCGAAAACCGATCATGGTGGCGGGAAAGAGGTTTTCTTTTTCTATGTAATTTTGAAGCTACG